>JAECMU010030117.1:2312-15354 GCA_016106625.1 Dracogyra subfuscus | reverse complement strand
CTGTCCTGTTGCTAGTCTGAGCGCTCTTACAACTCGATTCTCGTCGTATACGACTTCTACGACTGTCCAGTTGCTAGTCTGAGCGCTCTTACAACTCGATTCTCGTCGTATACGACTTCTACGACTGTCCAATTGCTGTCTGAACGCTCTTACAACTCGATTTTCGTCGTATACGACTTCTACGACTGTCCAGTTGCTAGTCTGAACGCTCTTACAACTCGATTCTCGTCGTATACGACTTCCACGACTGTCCTGTTGCTAGTCTGAACGCTCTTACAACTCGATTCTCGTCGTATACGACTTCTACGACTGTCCTGTTGCTGTCTGAGCGCTCTTACAACTCAATTATCGTCGTATATGACTTCTACCGATTAGTTGCTAATCTGACTTTAAAGGGACATTCCTGAGTTTGCTGCTATTTTTAAGATGTTATCGACTAACATAGACGTTTTAACGATTGTAATTACATATTAAATATATTTTTCTGCATAAAATATTAGTGGCTGTATATTAAAGGTGTTTCTGATCGTTATAATATTTGTACTATGTTAAATTTCAGTTTATTTCCTAAAATAGTTTATTTTGTACGTACGAAATTATTTGAAAACAAAATCCAGTTTGGGCTTTTTACAAATATTAAGACGACCAGAAACACACTGAATATACAGATACTGATATTCTAAACAAGAAAATATATTTAATATGTAAGTTTAATCGTTGAAATATGTTATTAGTCGGAAATATCTTACAATGTAGCAAACTCGGGAATGTCCCTTTAAGTTGGGTGATGGAGGAATTAAAACGCTATCATCGAATTGAACAACTCCGTCGTGACACTTAGTAGTCTCAGCCATGCATTAAAGTTGCGTTCTCGGCATTTCATTTGACATAATTATGTCTTTACTTTATGTATTTGTGTTACATAATATGTGCATAATTAACTTAAGAATACCAAACGTGTATTGTGTCCCCACTCAGCTTACATAGTAGTCCTTTTAAGAATCATTGGTGAAAAACATAAGTACAAAGAAAATATCACATTCTGGACATGCAATTCATGGAAATGGCCGGACATAGCCCACTGATAAAGCGCTCTCTTGATGGGCGGTCTGTTTGGGATCGATCCCCGTCGGTGGGTCCTTTGGGTTAGTTCTGATTTCAGCCAGTGCACCACGACTGGTATATCAAAGGCGGTGGTATGTGCTATCCTGTCTGTGGGGTGGTGCATGTAAAAAATCCCTTGCTACTAATTAACAATATGTAAAAACTACCAAATGTCCTCTAGTGATGTCGTTATGCAAAACAAACAAAAGTAATTCATGGTATGAAATCTTGTCGTTTATGAAGGAATTTATTATATTTTGAGGTCGGAAAGTATGGATTGTTTTATACGTATGGAAAGCTTGGAATCTCCCCTACATCGTGATAAAAATAGATTTTATGTGCGATGCCCACGAAACGAACAGCGAAGTTGCGCAGGTCAGAGAATAGGTTTGGCGTTGGTGCTCAAGTCGGCTGATACGCTAAAACAAAGGATTAATTAGCAACTTTTTCTCTAAATCCCCTTCATCTGTTTCGTTATTGCAGGCGTGTTTATCCATTAAAATGAATTAAACAAACACATATGTAAGGTTAAATCCTTCTCTTTATTTCAAAATTTATTTGACAAAAATTTATCAAGAAAAAGTATTACTTTGGGAGCTGTAAACATCGTGAATATTGACCCACTTTAGTACTTTTCCAGCGGATTGCTGGTATCACTTGGCATACCTAGTATAATCTTTACATTTCATAATTTTAAAAATAAAATAAAATAAATAAATAAATATGTGTGTACTCACCTGTAATGAAATGTGCTCCATAGTTCTGTATGACGTCTTGCTAGTTTCAATATTCGCGACATCGTCAACCACAACGTGGCAGTCTCGATAACTACAAATGGATAGTCTTTATGACAAATTGACAGTCTCGATAACGGCAAATAAAACGTCTCGACAACGTCAATCAGACAGTCTCGATAACTACAAATGGATAGTCTTGATAACCACAAATAGACAATCTCGATAACCACAAAGGGATAGTTTTGATGATCATAGCGTAACAGTCTCGATAACCACAAATAAACAGTCTCAATAACCGCAAAAGGATAGTCCCGTTTTTCAAAACGTTGCAGTCGCGATAACCAAAACTGAACGCTATAGTCTCGAAGAACGTTATGCAGGCTAGACAGTCTCAATAACACAACTAAACCATGGTCTTGGTAACCACAACGTGACACTCTCAATAACTACAAATATACCGTCTCGATAACCACAAATAGACAGTCTCGATAATAACAAATAGTCTCGATAATAACAAATAAACAGTGTCAATAACTACAAATAGACCGTCTCTGTAACTACAGCGTGACAGTTTCGATAACCACAAATAGACAGTTTCGATAACCACAAATAGACAGTTTCGATAACCACAAATAGACAGTTTCGATATCAACAAATAAAGAATAATAACTACAAATAGACGGTTTCGATAATAACAAATAAACAGTCTCGATAACCACAAATCGACAGTCTTTAACTACAGCGTGACAGTTTCGATAACCGCAAATAGACAGTGTTGATAACCACAAATAGAGAGTCTCGATAACCACAAATAGACAGTCTCGATAACCACAAATAGACAGTCGCAATAACCACAAATAGACAGTCGCAATAGCCACAAATTTGATAATCTTGGTAACTACAACGTGACCGCCTCGTTAACCACAGCTAAGTGTGACAGTGACGGTAACCACAACATAATAACAAGCTGCGTAGTTTTATCACGTCGCCGTGGACAATAGCGACAGCGGTATTGACTTTTCATTTAGGATGCTAGTATACATCAATATATACTGAAAGGCGTAATTAATGCAGCGGGTGTTTTATTTGTCGTACCATATAATTTATTATTATTATTATTATTATATTAAATACCACGGCCTTGAAGGGACATACAAACAAAAACAAATTAAAGCGTGCCCACGAGTTATTAAAGTGTGCGCACAAGATATTAAAGCGTGCGCACGAGTTATTAACGGTTTTTTTTAGCATTACTTATCATGACATACTGAAACGAAAAGACTGGATAACTGAGTTTGTGTGGTGTCGTTAAAGGGACATTCCCGAGTTTGCTGCATTGTAAGATGTTTCTGAGTAATAAAATATTTCTACACTTAAACTTACATATTAAATATATTTTCTTGTTTAGAATATCAGTGTCTGTATATTAAATGTGTTTCTGGTTGTCTTAATATTTATAAGAAGCCCAAACTGGAAGTTGTCTTCAAATAATTTTGTACGTACGAAAACAAATATATTTTAGGAAATAAAATTAAATTTAACCTAGTTCAAATATTAGAACAATCAGAAACACGTTTAATATACAGCCACTAACATTTTATGCAGAAAAATATATTTGATATGGAATTACAATTTTAAAAAGTCTCTGTTAGTCGATAACATCTTAAAAATTGCAGCAAACGCAGGAGTGTCCCTTTAAATTATGTAATCTATTGAGACAACATTGTAATTCACAAGGTTATTTTCTATTGTCTTTTGTGTTCTTCTTTTTTTTTCTTTTCTTTTTTTGTGTAGCTTTCATTTCATTTCGACTTATTTTCGTTCTTATGTTTTAAAGGCATACTGTCACAGATTTAAGGACCTCATTTCTCTAAGAATTGATAATAAATGATAATTACATTAATGTTTGGAAACCAAATCTAGCTATCGCATCACCATAACTGAACCTTGATGGACTAAAATCTATGTCAACCCTCTTGGCATTATTAGCTTTTGAATTATGGACCATTGCCATAATTCAATCATTTTTACAAAATATCATTAGTAAGTGGAGTATGGTGGTTGAATAAAGTACATTTAGGGATAAATCAAATTTATATTTGTTTAGGTAATACTTTGTTAGGCCATTTAATAGGTCAATGGTCTGTGACAGTATGTCTTTAACTTCTGAAAATAGTGAGAGAAATAACCTTGGAAAATATTTATTACAGGCGAATCGAAGTAGAGTCCAGTTCTTGCAACAATTGTAACTACTGATTCATTATTATTATAAATACCCTTTATTATCAATAGCAGTTAAAAATGTTGTACCTTTATATTAAATTATTTAAAGGGACATTCCTGAGTTTGCTGCATTGTAAGATGTTTCTGATTAATAAAATATTTCTACGATTAAACTTACATATTAAACATATTTTCTTGTTTAGAATACAGTGTCTGTATATTAAATGTGTTTCTGGTCCTCTTAATATTTATAAGAAGCCCAAACTGGAAGTTGTCTTCAAATAATTAACCTAGTTCAAATATTAGAACAATCAGAAACACGTTTAATATACAGCCACTAACATTTTATGCAGAAAAATATATTTGAAATTTAATTACAATCGTTAAAAAGTCTCTGTTAGTCAATAGCATCTTAAAAATTGCAGCAAACTCAGGAATGTCCCTTTAAGCATTGAACGTTATATTTTTGACGCTCATGCGATGATAAACGCCAAAACCGTTTTAATGGCGTAGTGCGTTAGCACGAAGCCGTTTGTGATAATTCCAAATGCATTAATATTGCCATTATACAAAAAAAAACTATATTTAAAAACCCAGTCGAACTATATTCCACTAAGATATACAACTGTATCAATATACAAATAAGGGAATTCACTTAGAAAGTTACATTCGGGATTTGTTTTTCGTCAAATCTCCGATTCGTTATAATGATTTGCATATGGTTTTTTAAATTTTAATTTTCTGAATAAAATGTGGATAAAACGTTACCAAATTTAAAATAATTGATGGGTTTTTTTTTTCGGTTTTTTTTTTTAAATATCAAAAAATAATTAATTTAAAATTGAACGATGTATATAATTAAATGGAAGATCTGTTGTAAAACGGTTAGAGTGTGAATTTTGAACTAATTAACATAAGGGAGAGCGTCAAATGTTTTAGAAGTTATCCACTATATTAAAACTGTAGTTGTCAAAAGTTGAATTAGTGAAAAATGAATGTCAAGACTGGCTTCAAAGGGATAAAGTGGTTTCAGTGTTACCGTGTATGTGGATGTTAGAGGAAATTTGTGATTGTGTGATATTATTCTCGGTAAGGACAGGTCGCGTAATTGTGCGCGAAAGCGTATTTGTTTTCGCGCACGTAAGTGTTTTGGTGTTTTTGTCAAACGTGAAAGAGTTGAGCTCATGTCTTTCTTTTGATTTACTGAGCGTCCTCTGCTATAACTTCTAATAGAAGCTTTGTTTTTGTGGCCTATCATGTATATTATGTGTCTCAGTTCAAAACCGGAGTCTTTTAAAGCCTGAATTGTCACCTTCACTCACAGTGCGGACGAAATTGTGGTAGAAATAAAAACGATGGAATCCTTGGGGATTGCCTTGTTTATCGAAAAAGTGCAGTTTGCACGTTCATGGAAGAATAAATGTTGGTTTTCAGATCACGTGGTAGCATTTTAACCAATCAAGACGCCTATTACAAAACAGTAATTATAAAATGGAATTATATTAGCGTATTGCTGTACTATATTACATGCGATTTTAATTATAGCTTAACAATATCTTGTACCTGTTTAAGTCATTCTACACCATTTCACGGCACTATTGTATATACATGTGTATATTAAAGGGACATTCCTGAGTTTGCTGCAATATTTTAAGATGTTATCGACTAATAAAATATTTCTGCGATTAAACTTACATATTAAATATATTTTCTTGTTTTGAATATTAGTGCCTCTATATTAAACGTGTTTCTGATCGTTGTAATATTTGTATTAAGTTGATTTTCATTTTGGTTCCTAAACTTTTTTTATTAAGACGATGACAAACAAATATACTAACACTGATATTCTAAACAAGAAAATATATTTAATATGTAAGTTGAATCGTAGAAATATTTTATTAGTCCGAAGTATCTTCTTCTTTTTTTTAAGTATCTTACAATGCAGTAAAGTCGGGAATGTCCCTTTAATTTATATGTTCAATACTGTTTTTATGTCATTAAGCTGTAAAGCTTACCGCAATAAAGAACTTAACCTTGAACGTGATATCTAATTAAGGTTCAAGCACGCTGTCATGGGCACATACCTCAGCTATCTAGGCTGTCTGTCCAGGACAGTGGGTTAGTTGTTAATTGTTAGTGAGACAGTCGAGGGTGTGGTTCTACTAGTGGCCTTACATTGGGTCGTTAAAGCACGCTCTTGGTGGGAGCCGGTACCGGGTTGCGAACCCTGCAGCTACCAGCCTTATCTCTGATGGCTTAAATACGACGCCACCGAGGCCAGTCCTTGGTAGCTATCAAGAGCACGCCATTGCTATTCATCACAAATCCCTAACTAATTTACCATAACTTCCTATTGTTGGTCATTTTAATGGAACACTTAGCGTATTATTATGAACATGAGCATTTCAAATAGTGTCCATTAAAATCTCGAGTAACTACCGCCGAATTAATTTAGCCTATTGTTTTATAACACAGAGATTACGGTACACAAAGGTGGATTCAACGCTGTTATCGTGTTAAGAGTTCCCGCGGGTATACTGCGAAACAAGATGATTTTATGCAGTCATTGTTCTATATACGCCGGTAAACACGAGTTCTCTGTTTGATTTAAATATAGATGATTTTATAATCATCGTTCGTGATGGACTTTGGATTATAACGGGAGAGGAATATGGTCACCGTGGTCGAAATTAGCTTAGTTGGTCTAAACCGGTAGATCTGGGGACATGGCGTTAAGATTCCAACGGGCCAAATTAATTCCTGTTTCCGATAATGTTAACGTTTACTAATAAAACTGAACATTTAAAATGACCCTTCTTTTGCATAATTTGATTATAATTTTTATTGAAGTGCCCTTTTACTAAAGTGCCCTTTTTATTGAAGTGTCCTGTTTGTCGGTCGGTCTCTCTCTCTCTCTCTCTCTCTCTCTCTCTCTCTCTCTCTCTCTCTCTCTCTCTCTCTCTCTCTCTCTCTCTCTCTCTCTCTCTCTCTCTCTCTCTCTCTCTCTCTCTCTCTTCCGACTGACAGTCATTTTAGAAATTAAAATTATATATGAAAATGTGTTCTTGTTTAGAATACCAGTGCCTTTAGATACACAGTGATTGCGGCCGTGTGTTAATGTTTGCAGAAGTCATTTTTCATTTCAGTGCGTAACAAATATTTTTTATAAGTTCGAAATTATTGTCAGGTAAAATCCGGTTTGGGTTACTGCAACCATTAAAGGCGCTGATCCTAGTTTTATCCCGTAACAAACATGGACACGAAGTTTAGTTAATTTACAAACATATAACTTAATTAATTAATTAACAATTAATTAATTATTAATTAATGTTTAACAACACCCCAGCACGAAAAATACACCGGCTACTGGGTGCCAAGCTATGGTAATGCAAACAAATAAAGTGATGATCAACATCAATATAAAATTCAAGATTTAAATAAAAACAGTGTAAAGAACTGTTGACAAGTACAAATATCACAGATATAATACTGACTTTTACTCATAATATCAGTTTGCGGTGTATTGGCCATTCTCAAAGAGAATGTTACACCCCTGCACCACGGTGAAGTTACAGCACGCTCAGGAGTGATTTTACAATAGAGTGAAAGAAGAAACTGACATTAAAACATGAAATATCCTTTAAAATAGGCTAGAGCTCAAGTCAACAAACCGCAACGTCTCAGACGCACGTGCGTTTTGTAAAATCTAAAAAGAAAATGCTTTTTTTTTCGATAAACACCAGGATGAGCAGAAACACTTCGGTTCTACGAAACTGGATATTATCCCGCCTTAATGTAAAATACTCGAATCCCATTGGCTGGTTACACTAAGACAAATCCCTTATACCCCGCGTAAGAGAATTCCAGGCGGGGTAAAAATGACTATTGTTTTCTCATATACCCCGCTTGTCGTTTTCAGTAATTTACTATTACCTGTAATAATGCTGGGACAACAAACACTATTTAAAACAATCATAGCAATAAAATGTAATGTTTAAAAAAATATTTTTCAAAATTTGTGTTCTTTATTTATTATTTTGATGGAACTTGCCGTCAAGTGCTTTCTTTTGCGTCCGCGTGAATGGACGGTTTTCGTAAGTAATGCTATAGTTTGGAGTTATTTTATTATAGTGTGTTAACATGTCGACAAGATAAATTCGTTGTAGAAGCGTCACTCGGGGTGAATGGATTTGTATGTACCCTCTGGTTTCTCTTTTTACTACTCGCCTTCGGCTAGGGGTAAAAGAGCTCCCAGAGGGTACATAAAAATCCATTCACCCCTCGTGACGCTTCTACAACTTATAATCTAAAGAATACAATATAAAATTAATAACGTTTGATTTTAGTGATCATAAACGGCTCTAATAGTGACAAATATGCTAACAACTAGAATCTGTCCCTTTAAGATAAAAACAAAACACCTTTGTTTGTGCAAACACTGATATTCTTAACAATAAAATATATTTAGTTAACAAAAAGGTTCTGCTGGTCGGAAATATCTTGCAATGGAAGAAAGGAAGAAAGAAATGTTTTATTTAACAACGTACTCAACACATTTTATTTACGGTTATATGGCGTTAGACATATGGTTAAGGACCACACAGATTTTAAGAGGAAACCCGTTGTCACCACTTCATGGGCTACTCTTTCCGACTGGCAGCAAGGGATCTTTTATTTGCACTTCCCACAGGCAGGATAGCACAAACCATGGCCTTTGTTGAACCAGTTATGGATCACTGGTCGATGCAATTGGTTTACACCTACCCATTGAGCCTTGCGGAGCACTCACTCAGGGTTTGGAGTCGGTATCTGGATTAAAATTACCATGCCTCGACTGGGATCCGAACACAGTACCTACCAGCCTGTAGACCGATGGCCTAACCGCGACGCCACCGAGGCCGGTGCAATGGAAGAAAACGAAGGACAATGCCTTTACATCCATGTGAAATTTCCATTGTAGATAGTACAGCGTAATAAAGGTGTCGACCAATCACATTTCGCCTTTAATAATGCTGGGGAGGGACGTAACCCAATGGTAAAGCGCGCGTTGAAACTTATGCGGGGTACCCCCAAAAATGGAACTGCAATTTTCAGCAAAAATTACGGTTGCTATTAAAAACATAAATTAAATCTCTTAAATGATACGTGACCACACCATTTTCTTGCAGGTAGATTAGATGTTAGGTGCCACACTTTCTATTGTTGTACGTCCTGGGTGTGTTGAAACGTTGCTTATATCAGTTTTATTAGTAAACGTTAACATTATCGGCAATAGGAATTGATTTGGTCCATTAGAACCTATAGCATATATTAACTATATTATCATTATTATATATTGTGTGCCAATTACTGTTATTTAGCAGTCATAATTGCTTAATTAGGTTACACTCAGGCATGTGAGTTCATAATGACCTTGACCTTGGCTTTAATTTACAGGACACTGCAGAGAATAGAGTTTGAAAAAAGTCTGTGTTGACAAACTGGAGATGTTGGCCCATATTTTTTACTTAAAATATTTTAAAGCTTCTTTATCCAAGGTGATGGACATGTCATGTAACACTATAATCTTATTTAGGATAATAAGTCTAGGCAAGATGAAATAAGCTATTAGTAATCATTAATTTGTAGTTAAAAAATAATGGTAGTTAATATTAGGTTAATCGCTTAGATCTCCATTAACAATGTGTATTTGAATGCAATTGGCTCTGGAATGACTATATTTAAATAACCTGATTTCTGCTGCAATTTTAACATACTTTTTAGGTTGGTGAATTATGCTTTAGGCAAATATGGGAGTTTTTACAATAGTTTTTGTGAGTTTGGCAAAAACATTAAAATCTACAGAAGTGGGTTCTGTGTAGCCATTTTGCATTTTCTTCTTTACTTGTACACACATTTAATCTTGGTAATGATAGCATAGGTCAATTCATAAAATCCTGTCCATATATTCAGTGAGTTTTCTATAGTATTGGGTATTTGAAGTATATACCAAGTACAAGAGCAATTTTGATACATTTGCTAATCTACTTAGGAGTGTGTTAGTATTAATTTCCATCATTACCACACTTGTAAAGCTATATTTTCCAATATTACTATTTAAATGATTTGTTACATTACAGATTGTAGGAAAGCATACAATATAAATATTATATTCAGTTAAAACAGTAAATAATTAAAGAAAAATGACTTTCGCACTCTTTCGATGGATTGAATGTGCTTTTCTTATTACAAATAATAATAAAAATGTAAAACCCTAACGATAACTCTAGATATGATACATGTCTGTAAACACCAATCACTGGAGATTATTAATAAAATATCAACAGATATATTGGTAGCTGTCAGTGGATTTAATAATGCATATATAAAAACCAACTAGGTTGATGGGTTTGAAAATATTGCATTCAGTGACTTGACAGCCAAGCATATTCCATACCTTGGGTGGATTCCCCACCATGATGTGTACCACATTAATTTACCACTATCCGTGGATGCAGTGGTGTTCAATTCAGATGCAACATGTAATATGCTTATTTTCAACTGAAGTCCTTATCATATGCCCATTAAAGTCTCTCAAAACACAGGGTCACTCAATAAACATATACATATACAACTAGGCATACACAACCAACCCATAGTATGTATCTTCAAGAGTAGTATTTTTATTTATTATTTGTTTTAAATGTGATACATTGCATTTGTATATAACTTTGCATAACACTGATGCTTCCTGAGGTGTACATTAAATCAGGTTGCACTGTAGGAACAATACATTCAATTATGCTGTCACAGCATATCAGAACACAGAAGATCCCGACAGTCATGAAAACACTCAATTGGACACTTTCTGAAGAAAAAAATTCATATAGGTTGCATAGTACCAAAGAAGAGAGTTCTGTGTCAGAGTTCGTCGTGCACCGTCAAATATTTACGGAGTAAAAGCAGCTGTGGGTGTGATTGGTAGTAATATGTGATATTGATTATTTGTGCAAGTACTATTATCCATTGACAATAAATAAATAAACTTGTATTTGTTATACAGTTGTTATACAGTATATACCAGAGGTTGAAACTTATGCGGGGTACCCCCAAAAATGAAACTGCAATTTTCAGAAAAAATGACGGTTGCTATTAAAAACATAAATTAAATATCTTAAATGATACGTGAACCCCCATTTTCTTTCAGGTAGATTAGATGTGAGGTACCACACTTTCTATTGTTATACGTCCTGGGTATGCTGAAACGCTGCTTATATCAGTTTTATTAGTAAACGTTAACATTATCGGCAATAGGAATTGATTTGGTCCATTAGAACCATAATTGGTCTAGTCAATGGTTGGTGACGTTTACCCCGAACAAAAAACATTATTTTCAAAAAAATAGCAATCCACCACATGCTATTACATATAGTGTGGTATTACGGACATTAATATCTAGGTTTAACATTTACAAACAATGCAAAATGGACAAATCATATTCATAATATCTGTAAATCAGGTTCGTCTATGATTTCAGCATTGAGAAAATACAAGCATACACTAAATCGACAAATCCTAATGCAAATATATATCACGTTTATACGTCCAGTCCTAGAATATGCGTCTGAAGTTTGGGATGGATGTTCTGCACTGGATGATGAAAAGTTAAAAAAAAGTCCAACTTGAAGCAGCAAGACTAATAACGGGTATATAACTATTCGCATCAAGATACGCTGGACTAGCCACTGGCAAAAAAACTAAGTACTATGTATAAAATACTTAACGGTATGGCTCTTGACGTCTTAGTAAATTGTAAACTACCCACGGTTGAATAGTGCATTCATTATAGATTAAGGAATCAAAATGACATATCAATTCCTTTCGCAAGAACTATTTACTTAAAATGTCAGTTTTACATTACAAAATAGACCTGTGGAATGCCTTGCCATTAGAAATTCGAAACAGTGAAGGAATTTCCACTTTCAAAAATCTTTGAAAACGTTTGCACCGGTTAATCTGCAATTAGTATTGAATGACAGTACTGTTTTAAATGATACTATTAACAAACAAATAGTTTATATTGTCCATAAATATATTAAACAAACACAGCGTTTAGAATAATAATAATAATAATAACAGGCGCGGATTTAGTGGGGGCCCAAGGGGCTCGGCCCCCCTATTTTTGGGGTCAAGTTATTTTTTTATTAACTATAGCATACACTAGAGTGGAATTACACAAAAATGCACTTATTTCGCGCCCTCGCGCCCCCCCCCCCACCCCGCACCCCCACCCCCACCCTATATAAAAATCCTTGATCCGCGCCTGAATAATAATAATAATAATAATAATAATAATTAGGTGATAACCATATGGAGTTTTCAGATTTGCGGGCGTTATTGTCTATTTGAACCCGCAAATGTTATTTTTGACCGAAGGCCAATGTCTAATTAATTCTAAATCAGTTACGCAGGGACCTGTCTGCTAAGAATATTTCATAAATTGAAGAGCTCTTTTCCAAAACGCCCTCAGTTCATTTTTCCAACATTCCCTAACATGTCCTTCTGTGTAATATATTTTAATGTTGCAAAACGCACTCGGTCTGTATATACTGGCTTAATAAAAGCTGGTTGGTTTTTCAAAACGTCCTCAATCCTACCCTATTTTTAAAGCAATTATTGGGTTGTCTGACTGGAATATAGATCACTTTGGTTTGCTTACAATCTTAATTGTTTCATTCGTTTTTGAATTTGTTTTTGAATTTATTCATTCATTCATTTATCAATTTGTTTTCTTCTTTTTTTAATATTCCTGTAATAGTTGTAGTCGCTGTTATTGTCATGTTGCCATTACTATATGTTAATAGGAGAGGGAGTCGTAAGTTGGATAACTTGTACCCAATCAATTTGTACCTTATATACAATAACATACTGTTCAATCAATCACACTCACACACAAACACAAACACACACACATATACACACACACACACACACACACA
>JAECMU010030060.1:0-10096 GCA_016106625.1 Dracogyra subfuscus | reverse complement strand
AGGTTCGTAGATTAACCAGACTTGGTGTCTGTTTTCACGGGTTCGATGTAGGGTCTGTCACTTAATCCAGCTGTGTTACAGGTTCGTAGATTAACCAGACTTGGTGTCTGTTTTCACGGGTTCGATGTAGGGTCTGTCACTTTATCCAGCTGTGTTACAGGTTCGTAGATTAACCAGACTTGGTGTCTGTTTTCACGGGTTCAATGTAGGGTCTGTCACTTTAACATGCGGGGAGGGGCGGGACGTAGCCCAGAGGTAAAGCGTTCGCTTGATGCGCGGTCGGTTTGGGTTCGATCCCCGTTAGTGGGCCCATTGGGTTATTTCTAGCTTCAGCCAGTGCACCACCACTAGTATATCAAAGGTTGTGATATGTGTTATCCTGTCTGTGGTATGGTGCACATAAAAGATACCTTGCTGCTAATCGAAAAGAGAGGTCCATGAAATGGCGACAGCGGGTTTCCTCTTTCTATATCTGTGTGGTCCTTAACTATATGTCCGACGCCATATAACCGTAATTAAAATGTGTTGAGTGCGTCATTAAATAAAATATTTCCTTCTTCCTTCTTTAATAAGCGGTGTACACCAAGTCCGAATATGTGGTGTCGGGTCAAGTCGCAACAAGTGGTGTACACCAAATTTGGCCGTGTGGTGTACATACGCCAAACATCACTAACTGGTGTACACAAGACCTGAGTAAGCAGGGAGCACTAATATTCAGCATGTGGTGTATCTCAAGCCTTAAAAGTGGTGTATACCAAGCCTTAAAAGTGGTGTATGCCAACCCTTAAAAGTGGTGTATGCCAAGCCTTAAAAGTGGTGTATGCTAAGCCTTAAAAGTGGTGTATACCATGACTTAAAAGTGGTGTATACCATGCCTTAAAAGTGGTGTATACCAAGCCTTAAAAGTGGTGTATACGATGCCTTAACAGTGGTGTACGCCAAACCTCAGAAAGTGGTGTACGCCAAACCTCAAACAGTGGTGTACGCCAAGCCTTAGTAAATTATTGCAGCACAGTGGTTAGTGTATAATTTAATTCTTGAGGTTGATAGTCCGATCTACCCAGCGATCTACGACTGGTATAATGAAGTCAGAGGAATATTTTACCGCATCTAGATGAGGAATAGATGCAGGTTTGAGTTGGGGTTTTTATTATTTCCTAGAGCAAAAGTAACAATAGTGTAATATGCCTGACCCCTGATAACCCGGATGTCTTGGTTGAGTTGACGTTAACGTCACGGACTGTCATATATCATATAAATCTTGGCAACAGATTCCAATCTCGTTTTTTTTCGTTTGCTTAACAGTGTCAGGGGTGATATTTTTCAGGGTTTTTTTTATCAGAATTCCAGCTTTTTTGTATAAAATATTTTTTACAAAGTAGAATGGATTTGATCTGAAATGCTATTTTTTTATAGTTATTTAGTTATAGTACATAGAGTTTTCAGATATGAAAAGACTAAATCAGCTTGTTTTAACTAAATAGTTATCACACCCAGGCAGTGTGTTGGAGTCCCTAAACGAACGTTCCTTTCCTTTCTAAGCCCGCGAGTCTTGTGTCACGGTTGATCTCTCTACAGAGGCCCCAGTGATGACCGACGTCGCGCTGATGACGGAGATGATTCACGAGGAGGAGAAGAAAGTCAAACAGTTCACGGAACTCCTTGGACAGAAGCTCAAAGACGCAAAGGTAAAACCGGTAGGCTGCATCGGCCTCAGTGGCGTAGTGGTTAAAGGGGCATACCCTAGTTTTTAAACACTAAGACATAGTTTTGACTGAAATCACACTTTACTTAAATTGTATTGTTTAAAGTATCCATTTCCGTACATTCGAAGTGTTTTTTAATATCATAAAATGCATTTCACATATTTTTAAAAAGGCACGTGCCTCTGAGAAGTAACAGTTATGTAGTCGAGTTTTATTCTATTTTGGAGGGTATTTCGCCATTTCAAAGTCAAAGACTCATGTTTCACTCAATTGTAACTTTATAAAAATGTGTTACAGGTTTGTAAATTAAATTAAACTAAACTTAATATTAATTTTCATGAACTGAAACTAGGGTATGTCCCTTTAAGCCATCGGACTTAAATGTCTGTAGGTACTGGGTTCGCCTCTCCATACCCGCTCTCTCGCAGAGTTAGTGTTAACGACTCAGTGGGTATATGCGTAAAGCCCATATATTGTATTATCTATCTGCCATTAACAACTAACGACTAACTCACTTTTGGTTGAAAGAAAACAACTGTGCAGGTGTCGGGGAGTTCGGGTCATGCATTTCCTGAAAACAAAACAAAACGTATTTTAATTTCACATGCAGGAGGGTTGTTGACCCCGAACCTCCCTTCTCCCTTACCCCCACATCTCTGGACACAGACAAGGGCAGGTAGGTATTTCCGTACCGGCTCCAAACAAGAGATAGTTTTAACAGAAACTGAACCGACCTCTTTGTCAAACCAACAACTAACTA
Source organism: Dracogyra subfuscus (assembly GCA_016106625.1). Classification (NCBI taxonomy): domain Eukaryota; kingdom Metazoa; phylum Mollusca; class Gastropoda; order Neomphalida; family Peltospiridae; genus Dracogyra; species Dracogyra subfuscus. The sequence continues at coordinate 7,630 of JAECMU010030060.1, read as the reverse complement.
TCAGCGCAGATAGCTGAGGTGTTTGTCCATGACGGCGTGATTCAGTCGTGTATGTATACTAACTTACAGAACAGTTCAAGGTGTACGCTATATTTACAGAACTGTTCAAGGTGTACACTATAGTTATATAACAGTTCAAGGTGTACACTATATTTACAGAACAGTTCAAGGTGTACACTATTGTTATATAACAGTTCAGGGTGTACACTATATTTACAGAACAGTTCATGATGTACACTATATTTATATAACAGTTCAATGTGTACACTATATTTATATAACAGTTCAAGGTGTACACTATATTTACAGAACAGTTCAAGGTGTATACTATATTTATTGAACCGTTCAAGGTGTACACTGTATTTATATAACAGTTCAAGGTGTACACTATATTTACAGAACAGTTCAAGGTGTACACTGTATTTATAGAACAGTTCAAGGTGTATACTGTATTTACAGAACAGATCAAGGTGTATACTATATTTATAAAACAGTTCGACCAGGTGTTTAAAGACGCAAAGGTAAAACAATGGTTAAGCCATGAAGAGTTGTAAACCTCAAGGCAAATAAAGAACTTTAAGCCATCGGCTTAAGGTTGGAAGGGACATACCTTGAGCGAATTTTGTTTTCTAACCTCGATTCGCAATGCAAGTAATTGGTAGGATATACATATGTTCGCTATGTTATTTTTATTAGTCTTCTCGGAATAATTGTCATTGAACATTATTTATCGTAATTCTATCACTGGATATATCTTCAAACAGGGGACATAATCCAGTACGCACTAACAGTTGGAGTTGTAGTTTGTGGACAAACTTGATTTTTATTACTGATCACCCGGTGTGTATGTTTGTAGTGATGATTATTACATTAGTGTATCTATAACACAAAAGTTATGAAATATATTGGGAACGATAAATATGTTAAATAATTTTATAACTATGGACTAAGATAAATGGAAGAGATTATTTGTTAATATCCATTAAGTAGGAATTAACAAGAATTATTATCACTTTTATTTTTAGATTATAATAATGTTCAGTATTTCAAAATGTTTACCGTTTCAGATAGGCGGTAAAGTAAGAAGCGTGTGCGGTAAACCAGGGGAGGTAATCTGCAAGGTTGCTGAGGAGGAAAAAGCGCAGCTTATTGTGACCGGAACTCGCGGCAAGGGCGTGATTCGGCGCACCCTCGTGGGCAGCATCAGCGACTACGTCCTGCACCACTCTCACGTGCCGGTGGTCGTCTGCCGACACAAGGACCAGAAGCACCACCATCACCACCACTAGACGTGGACGGGCCAGCCACGTACTGCTGGATATTGATATGTTTCATAATTTACTTTGTACTATTAATTCATTAACTAAACAGACGTATTGGTCATTGCTTACGGGGAAGATAGTTTAGGGGTGGTTTTCATATGTACATTAGCGATTTCAGACATATTGTTAGATAATTTTAGATTTTTGTTAATAATCTTAGATATATTTATATATAGAGAGGGAGACATTAGCTTGTGATTCTAGACATTAACTGGTGATTCTGGACATTAGCTGGTGATTCTGGACATTAACTGGTAATTCTAGGCATTAGTTAGTGATTCTGGATATTAGATAGTAATTCTGGACATTAGCTGGTGATTCTGGACATTAACTAGTGATTCTGGACATAAGCTGGTGATTCTAAACATTAGCTGGTGATTCTAAACATTAACTGGTGATTGTAGATACTTGCTAATGATTATAAACATGTAGCTAGTGATGCTGGTTAATAACTAGTGATTTGTCATGGCTACAAACTAGTGAGTCTAGGGATTAGCTGGTGATTCTGGACATTAGCTGGTGATTTTATACATTAGCTGGTGATTTTAGACATTAGCAGGCGATTGTAGATATTTGCTAGTGATTATAAACAGGTAGCTGTGATTCTAGACATTAGCTAGTGATTGGAAACAATAGTTAGTGATTCGAAACATTAGCTAGTGACTCTACATATTATCTAGTAATTCCAGACATTGGCTGGTGTTTTCAGACATTACCCAGTACTCTGACACAGCCAGTAATTTTAGATAATGTAATATTAGCCTGAAAATGTAGACATTATCTCATCTTTTAATGAATCAAAACAGCTGCTGAATATACGTATAGTAATTCTAGACAAGTGAATCATGACGTCTAGTCGGTGATTTAAGACACATTGGTGTTTCTAATCAAAATGACTGGTTATTTTCTGTACACAGCTGTCCATGATTCTAGACAAAGCTCTATAGAATAAAGCTGCTCACGATTATAGACATATGAGTGATGATAGTTCCAAACACAGCTGCCTGTGATCTAGATACTGCTGGTTACGTGTTTGCCACCTACCAGTACTGTTTGTCTTGACTTACATTCCACAATAATATGACCACTATACCTTAAGTTGTGTGGTGTCGGTGATTCATGGGTGCATGCCACACCAATTGTTTGAATCATCTTGTCTTGTGCAGTTTTAAATTTGTCAGACCAGTCTTGGGAGTGGCAGTGCAATGTAGAAAATTATCCTGAAGTGAGGTTGTCCTATAATGTAGAAACATATATAATTGCAGTCATCCTACACTGTAGAACATTATCCTGAAGCGAGGTTGTTATAGTGGCAGTCATCCTGCCTGCACTGTAAAATGTTTTATCATGAAGTGAGGTTGTCCTGTAGTGTTCAAACATATAGTGGCAGTCATCCTGCATTGTATATTTTTTTAATCCTAAAGCGAGGTTGTCTTCCTGTAGACACAACACACGACAGTGATTCGTACGACTTTGTTAGAACGTCCTTTGGACTGTCTAGTGCAGAGGTACAATTATAATTTTGTAAATGGCTTGTGATTCATATTATAGTACACATGAGATGAACCAACTTGACCTCATCGTCGTTACCATGACTACAAAGACACTGAATCAATATCACGCTCCTTCATCTAAAGTTCATGTAAACAGTATTAAGTATCTCGTGTCATACCCTAATTTCTCATTTTATTTCATTTGTATGAACATCTAACTTCACAAAACTCCGATTTCTCTCATTTTACGACTGGCACATAAAAGGCTGTTGTATGTGCTGGCTTGCCTATCAGTAAGTGCATTTAAAGACTCATTGCTGCTTTTCCGTAAGAGTAGCATATGTGGCGACAGCAGGTTTCCTCTCATAATCTCTAGTCCAAATATCGAAAATAACGATGTACTAAAATGTCATTATATTAACACCCTTTTCTTTTTGTATATCTTTATTTAAATAGAATCATTGTTACATAATCTTGTCATATTCTAAATGAATTATTAATAATAAAGGATCTATAAAAGTGTATTGTGATTATTTTTTACGCACTGGGCTTTACCAAAACAATATGACCGTCATATAGATAGTCAGCCCTCATCTGCTAAGGGTGTATACACGGCAACCGGGTATATAGCCACTTCTTCGTTAAGTAATAAATGTGGCGGCCTCCAATGCTGTTGTATTTATGGAATTAGTCTTCATACACAATATTTAGCTCGATTTGTATACGGTAGGCGTCTGAACCTGACCGCAAAACAACCCTTGCATCTGGTAGGTACGAACAAGGCGGTCGGCAATACAAATCAAACGAGGTCACATTGGTCGGAAATTGTTAAAAGGTCTTACGTATTGTATATTAGATTATAGATTGTTCAAAGTAACATGATGGGATGTAGCTTAGTCGTACGGTGCTCGATCACAATGGATGCGGATTTTCCCCGTTCCAACCAGTCCCCTATGAGAAAGTGTATGTAAAAGATCCTTTGTTACAAAGATGTAGTGTGTTTGGTGGTAATGCAGGCGCGTGTGCAAGATATTGTACAATGTGAGGGGGTCTTGACACTGACGAGCCAAGTTTTGAGGAAAATACATTTACAAAAAGAGCATCTCTTGTAGCAGAAGGGTTTCGACCTCCCAAACACCACACACACACACACACACACACACACACACACACACACACACACACACACACACACGCCTGCATTACATGCTGTTAACCAGTATCAACGCTAGGCAAAGATTCCTGACGCCTCTATGCGAAGCGTACTTGCTCTATATGTTTTTTGTGGTGACGTACTGCAAAGTGTAGAGCAAAGTTTTATGTAATGACTGGACTGGAGAATAATCAAACTACAGCTCTGTGTTTGACACCCAATAATAGATGTATTTTTCGTGCCGGGGTATCGCTAAACATTCAATCATTCATTCTCTAGCCTTCCCCTACACATTAATGTCAATAAGGGGTGGGCTGAAGGTGACTCGATCTATCTGTGTTTAGTCTTGTTGAAAATGGTTCCACTGGTCTCTAACTACAATATTGTGCTGATTGTCAATCAGATGGAGACTTTGTCCATCAATCCTCCATTTCCGAACAAACGGATAAAAGTACCCTTTTTGTCTAGTTGGAAAAGTCCCTGTATAATTGTCTCTCAGTTGTTTTTACGACGTTCTCCCCCTCCCCTCGAGCCGGTTTATTCTAGTAGCACAAGAACGTGCTACGAACCCGCGTTTCAGAGGCACCTGCGGTAATGTGTACATTTACTTTCCTCGTGTTATTTCCCCCCTCTACCCGATGGGGTTGCAAATATATATATTTGTGCTACAGACCCTTACACCGGTCTGCTTGTCCCGTGTTTTAGACTAGCTATTACCCTGTGGTGTAAATGCCTTAAAGGTCCTATTTCAAAGTTGAAACTACAATATTTCGTTATTTTCACATTAGTAATAAATAACTATAAATTAATCGATTCCATACGGAACCATTCCATAATTAACTCAAGAATAATAGTTTCTTTAAGTAGTGTAGTGGACGACAAGAGGGGTTTCCTCGAATAATTTGTGACTAAATATAGCATGGTCTTCAACTATGTTTCGTTGATATTTGTCGGCATAGAAATATGGAAGTAAAATTAGTGTGTTGAATGTATACGCATAAAATAATGACATCACTAGTTAATGCGTATGGCACACTCTCAAGATTCCACTCTAAAATACATTTATCCTACTATTAAATGGAGTTATTTGGTTGTAATTTTTATAAGCATATACTTCAAGGTATAAACAAATTAATACATAGTTTGGCGGGAGCCACCATTCTTGCAACTTTGACATAGCACCTCTAATAATGTCCATTGTAATTAAATACGAATCCACTTATTAGATGTGTTATTTAATGAAGAGTGAACCATACGGTGTAATACGCTATTAGATGACACGCGGTTTCTTTGAAGTCAAGTTATTAAACAGATGTTGCCACTGCTTCAATCGATCGTTAAGAAACATTCTTCTGTGAAGAAAGATCAGTTTTGACAAGAAATAAACAGCCAAAATTAAAACATTAAAATAAATTAATAAATAAATTGGCTTTGATGTAAAGTCTAATGAGTAAGGCACTTGTTCTTCGTTTTGTTCCGAGTGTTGAAGTTGATTGTTTGGGACTTTCTATTGTTGGGTTGTGGCTGATTCTTTGGTTGATTTGTTGGTGTTAGTTGGTTGGTTCTTTGGATGGTTAGTTGGTTGGTTGGGTTTTTTAGGGGAGTTTGATGGCTGTTTTTGGTTGGTTTGTTGGTTCTGTAGGTGGTTGGATGGTTGGTTGGTTAGTTATTTGGTCGGTTGGTTCTTTGGTTGGTTGGTTGGTTAGTTATTAAGTTGGTTATTTGGTTAGTTGGTTGTCTGGTTGGTTGGTTGGTTGGTTGGTTGGTTGGTTGGTTGGTTGGTTGGTTGGTTGGTTGGTTGGTCGGTCGGTTGGTTCTTTGGTTGATTGGTTGGTTGGTGGTTGGTTATTTGGTTGGTTGGTTCTTTAATTTGTTTTGGTTAGTTGGTGGTTGGTTATTTGGTTGGTTGGTTCTTTAATTTGCTTTGTTTGGTTGATTGATTAGTTGGTGGTTGGTTATTTGCTAGGCGACACGTGGTTGGATATTTGCTAGGTGACACGTGGTTGGTTATTTGCTAGGCGACACGTGGTTGGATATTTGCTAGGTGACACGTGGTTGGTTATTTTCTAGGTGACACGTGGTTGGGGAGGACGCCCCCAGATGAAAGTGAATGATGACAGAATATCATTACTATACTCATTGGTTGCACCCAGACTATAATAATCTTCACCGGCGCCACAGTTGATAGTCTGACAGATACTGTGTTCGCCTACCGGTATCGACTCCCACCTATAGTGACTTTTAAACGCTGAGTTTGCAGTCATTGTAAGATGTTTCCGTTTAATGGAGTCTTCTTGGCGACTACTATTACGAATTAAAGGTATTTGGGTGTTTAGAATACCAGTGTCTATCATTATATACAATACGTTTTCAATTCTGAGCTAATGTTGTAGCAGTCATTGTTCAGTGTGTTCGTAGTACAGGTTAGAGTGTACGTACGAACGGTACAATCTGGATTTGGCTCCAACTAACATTAGGACGACAACAAGCACTTTGTTTTTACACCTACTGATATTCTAAACACGAAACTTATGCATTTTTGACAATTATCCTCAAATAATACAATAACAATCTAAATATATATACAAACAGTTTATTATTTGCCAAAACATACATTTTGTGGGCATACAAACATATTTACAATAAGATAATACATTGTACACACTGCGAGGAATGATGAGGTCTACAGGATAGACTTATTAAAAGTTATCACAGTCGATAGTAAAATACAGTAATGAAATAAATACATAAATAAAAACATACTCATAAATCAAGGTTGTCTGTTCTATGTGTGGTAGCAGTTATCAAGTATTTACACAGTTTAATTAACTCTCTTGAATTATCGGTGGACAGTAGTTGTGTTAATTTCAGAGTTGATGGTTTATTATAATAAGTTTTAATATATTTATCTCTTATAGTATAGTAGAACGGACAAACTAAAACAAAGTGATATTCGTCTTCTAGTACATTCATGTTGCAGAGATATGTTTATATATTTAACTAGGATTTATGTCTATGTGTAATATAATATTATATCATTTACAACATAGATGTACATAATTTATTATACGGTATCTTCAATGCACAGACATGAAGTCAAGGCTCCACAACCTTGACATAATGATAACAAATGTATGATTTTTTTTTTTTAATGAAAAACATATGGCAGCTTTCATTCACTTGAGGGAAACAAATAACACAAATATCAAGTTAAAATGATGATAATAATGATGATGATAACCGTGACTGCAGACAACAGATGATGCACGTGCTCAGCTTGCCAACATAATGACATGCACGTGTGATATATTAAGCATATCTGAAAGTTGCTTTACGAACACTATCAGACGTTGTTATTGCTTTATAGACGTCTACTTGTCTAGGCCAGGTATATCAATTGATGTTGATCAGCATGTTACGGAAATATAATATTAAATGTGAATTTGTGCCAGGTTGTGCATGGTTGCCATATTCTAATAGATTTATTTCTGAGAGGTTTGTCGGAATGAATGTTTCACGACACCCCAGCACAAACATATACATCGGCTTTTGGTTTGTCGGAGTCCTAATATATAAATCATTAATATTCATGTATCGTATACATGTAGTCATTAAATACACAGAATCGTCATTTTATACATAATTTAGCAAGGACAAATTCA
>JAECMU010030057.1:0-13330 GCA_016106625.1 Dracogyra subfuscus | reverse complement strand
AGTCCTCTCGTCTCGGGATCGGGAACTAGTGAAGTCATAGGTCGAGCCCGAGATAGGCGTGCCTCAAACTTAAGACGTTAAGTCATAGTACTCGGTCTATACTACCCTATATGAGGGATATGTCACTGCGTATGTGTGGTGGGCAGAGAAGTAAAAGGTATCTATAGTTTGCCAGTGTCTTTCAATACAACGTATATATCTTAATGCCATGGTTAAGTTTCACGATTTTGTCAGGTGACAGCGCTTGCTTATGTTCATTATACAGTCTCTCTCAAACACACGCACGCACACATTTTTGGGGGAGTAATTTATTATACAGAGTTATTGTCCTTGTTCATGTTTCAACAACTTGCGGTAGACGGCGCTTAATGTTGACGTCAGGCACAAGCGAGACGGACATTGCTGAATGTTTTGTAATATACAATTCATTGTAAAAATATGGCAAATTCAGCGGATCCAAACTGTGCATGGTATTTTTGATATATAATATACATGGTTAAATATCTTAGTGAAAGTTTATTATGCTGTTTCATTGCTATGAATGTTGGTTATTTTATACCATTTTTCTTTTGTAAAATCATAATCATTAATGGCGTTCGGTTCGTTTGAACAACTTCAACTTCAACTAACACGACACACCATTTGTTTTCTAACTCTTTTAAGTTAACTCACCCGTATACAATAGATGACTTACCCCCTCCCCCACCCTGAATTTATTAAATCAGCTCTTAAGTTGCTAAGCCTAATGTGATGATGGAGAAAGCATAACATTTCGACCCAAAAGCTGTTAGGACCATACTATTTTGCCCCCCAAATCATTGTCACACCACAAATCATGCGTAAAATACCAAACGTTTGGGTTCGAGTTTGTCCAAACAGGTATAGAAAGTAATTGTTTTAAGTGGACAAAAGTGTAAGTTGCAGATGCCCGAACGCCACATTTATTTAAGAAGACATCAGAATAGAAGAGATGAGAAACAAGCACTCGCTTCCGGTGCATTGAACTAATATTGGAATAGACATTTACGACTGTTAACATATAACATCCCCTTTTCTTAGAAAGTTAAGCTAGAACACACCCAGTGTCATTAAGATTATAGTAACAGTTCAAAACATGAGAGTTCTTCTCCTGCTGATATCAAAGGATTAATTATATAAAACTAAGAACAAAACTCAATGCTAAAGTGGCATGTGTTGGGAGTGTTTCTGATTCAATAGTCCAAGATATGGATCATAGTGTAACTTAATAGCTTTTTTCATGATCTTCTTGACTGTTTTTACAGCTGATTCTGCCATTCCGTTTGCTTGCGGATTATGTGCACTAGACGTGTAATGTTCAAAATCCCATTTCTTGGCGAATCAATGGAATTCATTAGACACAAGCTGTGGTCCGTGTCACTTACTAGCTGGCATGGCAATCCATGACGAGCAAACTGTAGTTTCAGTTTTCGGATTATTGTCGTAGCATCAGTTTTGTTGAGATGATCAACTTCAATGAAGTTACTGTAGTAGTCTACAATTACTAAGACTACAATTACTAAGTAATTGTGTCCCTTCAATGTGAACAAGTCAGTGCCTACTTTCTTCCAAGGGTGGCTTGGTACTTCATGAGGCATTAGCATCTCTTTTTGTTGACATGTCTCAAAAGAATGACAGGTCTCACATGTTGATACATAATGCTTGATTTCATCACTCATTCCTGGCCAAAACAAACGCTCACTGCAAAGCAACTTTCATCACCGAGATGAGTGTTGTCATGCACAGACTTTTTCATCTCGCTACGAAGGCTCTTTGGGATGACTAAAGTCTCTCCTAAAGTTCCGAATGGTACCGAAAATTAATACGGAATTCACAGTGATCAATCGGACAACTTCGTCAATAACGAAGTGTTCTGACTGCACAATGATGTCAACAAATATCAATGTTTTTCGCTGTTAGGACTCTGAGTGCACATGGCAAACAATTTAATACTTAGGCATTCTTGGAGTGGATAATAAATTCAGTTGGTCGCCATGCCAACATTTTGGTCGCATTGGCGACCATTTTGGTCGCAGCATAGAACACTTGCGGATCAGTAGGAAACTTGCCATGTTGCCAGATTCTTCATGGGCAGTATTTTCAGTTTCTGGAAGATAAGCTCTGCTTAACATGTCAGCAACAATCATTTCCTTGTTTGGCTTGTACTTAACAGTAATGTCATACGCTTGATTACGTAGTATCATTTGTTGCAGCCTTCTTGGAGCTCTGTTCAGCGGCTTACCAAGAATATTTTAAAGAGGTTTGATTAGACAAGACTGTTACGGGTCGTCCAAAAATGTACTGGTGGAAATGTTCCAGTGAAATGACAATCACCAACATTTCTTTCTAAGTTATGGCATATCGTGTTTCAGCATCGCTGAGAGCTTTACTCATATATGCTATGGGATGACCTCTTAAGTAATGCTGCTCCAATCCCTTTGTCAGATGTATCACACTGAATTACCAACTCTTCTTTCAGATCGTAATGTGCCAATATAGGTGCTTTGGATACAACACTTGATATTGAGAAAAGCTTTTTCATCAGTTTATCAGATTTAGGATCCTTGCGGGTGAGTCGTCACAACGGTTCCATGATTTCAGAGAGGTGAGGTAGGAACTTAGAAAGGTAGGCTACAGTTCCATTTAGGCGTTGGCCAGCAGCAGTGTCTTCAGATCTAGGCATTTCGACCACTGCCTTTATCTTTTCTGGATCTGCCTGCAAAGCTTTGCAACCAATTAGATGTCCAAGGAAAGAGATTTCTTTCATGCGAAATTTGCATTTTTCTTTGTTTAGTTTGATTCCCAAACTAAGACAACGATCAAGTAACTTAAACAGTTTATCATCATGATCTGCAGCTGCTTCCTCATCGTTGCTTCCAGCACCATAGACAATAACATCATCAGATACACAAATGACATTTTCAAGATTACCAAGTCCTTGGTGCAGTCTCTTTGAAAGATTTCACCAGAAATTCCAAATGGCAATAGTAGCCACTTATATCATCTGAAGGGCATTTGAAAACAAGTTTTATTAGATTAGTCGTCGTCAAGTTTTAGATGCCAGTAGCCATGACGAAGATCTAGTTTCGAGAAGACTCAAACTTGCTTCAAGTTAGGTAGTACATCATCAAGAGTGGGCATTAGATAGTGTTCTCTAGTGCAGCATTGAGTGGTTTGGGATCAATACAGATGCGTGGTTCACCAGATTTATTAGTCACTACCACCATCTGACTTACCCAAGTTGTAGGCTCATCTGTAGTTTCCAAGACACCAAGATCGACCATTTTGTCAAGTTTTTTCTTCACCTTGTCTTTAAGGTGTATTTGTAGTCATCTAGTAGGAAGAACAACATGTGTAGCTGTTTCATCCAGGTAGCTCACCTATTTCATTGCTAAAAACTTCATCATATTTTCTTAAGCCATCCAGAGAATCGACCATGAAGTTGTCATAGTTTATGTGGATCAGATCCATTTGTTCTGAAGCTCTTTTGTCAAGAATTGGTTGCAGATTTTGTCCCACAACAACAAGCTGGACGGAGTAACTCTCTCCATTTGCTGGGTTTCTTAGAATGTCTCTGCATGTACCAAGATAGGTTAGATTTGATTGGTTCCACATCCTTAACTTTGTTTCGAATACACTTCTTTTTCAAAATATTAATGCTTGATCCACAATCAATTTGGTACTTAATGGGTTTTCCAGCGACTTCCATTTTCGCAAAGACAGTTTTCTGTCCATCACCAATTGACTGAATCACCTAAGATCTATCTTTTCAAGAAGAGGTGAAACGTTTTTGTTTTACTTTAGTGTGTGACGTTTTTCTTGTCGCACAGTATACCCATAGGTACTTTTGCGTGAGATTTGTGCTTTTAACAGTTCTTCAGACCGATTACAACTAAGCACAGAGATTTAGTGGTTCGGAAAGTCATTAGTAAACTAAATGTAACCTTTCAACCGCTGTCACCATGTTTTAAGTTAACTGGTGGTACCTAAGTCTGCGCATGTAAGCATTTGTGTTATATTTTTACGTTAAATTCTTCCTTTAAAAATATTTGTTTGACCGTCACAGTACAGTGGAACAATAAATGTGTTACTACTGAAAGTTATTTTAATGTTAATGTTTTTAAACTAAAGTAAGTCTGCACAGCAAACATTAAAACAACCACTTCTGTCGCTGATATTTACAGAAATAGCAAACACATAAAGACTTTTTGAACGTTCTAAACAACAAACACTTCCTGTTATAGTCTGTTTCAGAAACATTTAGATTATGCAAAGGAGATAAATATAAATAGTGTTCCATGCTCCTTTAGTTTCGACAACACAACATGACAATATAAAAAAATATGACATTTTATATTGCCAATGTCAAATTTTTTATCATTATTCAACAAAAGTTGTCTGTTGTTAACTGTAAATGGGCACAAATAATGTTCGTTAAAGATATAGGATAGAGATATTGAGCTAAAATGTTGTGTATAGCTTTACCATATATTGTTACAGATTAAGTTTGACTTTGATGGCGATTCACCCATTTATTTACAGAGTTGTGCTCCTTTTGCTTTAGAACTACTTTTAGAATGTTATTTTATCAGAGGTTTCCCCAGAGACATGTGGCGTAGGGGGCCACTATGCCTTAGTTGTCTAAGTAAGCACTTTGGCATCAAGTAAGGGCCTTAAATCAATTGCTTCTTTGCTTTAATTGGCTATATGTGGCAGTCAAATGTTGGTTGTATCAACTTTTTGAAACTTTACAGTACACAGGTAAACATGTCTTTCATACCTAATTAGGTGCAGGGACCTCAGCACCCTTTCTTTTAACAACAACTAATTGTCATAAACCACAAAGCTGGCACTTGCATTTGCATTACACTTATAGTGAAAATGTAAGCACCATAAAAAATATCCTGGGGAAAGGTCTGTTTATTTTATATTTCAGCTGTGTGAAAGATTTACTAAATTATTTGTATATAAATAATTTGTCTTTTTTAGGCCAGAATCATGGCACAAGGCTAGAAAGGCTTTGGAAGCAGTGAATGCTTCATCACCCCAAAAGAACAGTGAGAAACCTGAACAGAAAACGTTTAATCCCCCACCACCACCTCCACCTGCATTTCATCAAGATGTTCCACATCCACCACCACCACCACCACAGGATCCCTTTTTGTATAACCCTGTCGCCATGTATCAACAATACTGCTCGTAAGTTATTATGCCACTGGCTATTTGCTGGGTAGTAATGTGGAATACATTTAATTTTTAAATGCCAGTAGTATTGTGTTTTCGCTTGTTGAAAAAAACCTCAAACAAAAAACGTTAAAAAAAAACACCTTGCTTACCACATATCACTTAATGCTATCCAACCCATTGGATAGTCTAACCCCTTTTATGTGCCTAATATTTGGTACAAAAAGATTGGTATATGATGTATAAGCCAACACAAAATTTTCAAGTTGACCCAGACTGTCAAGATCACAGAAAAATGAGGAGGGGCTGCTAAATGTGTACATATATTCAAAGCATTTGTGGTCAGCTGTCCAGTATATATGTTCATTGTTCCCAATAACAGTGGTTTTGTGACCAGAATTTAAAAAAACCCCTCCCAAACTACAATTCATATCCCAATATTTGGTGATTTTCGTTGTTGGTAAAACAATTAAATTTATTATCAAATCAGTTATCAATCCCTAAAAATTATCATGACGTGCCATCATTGTTAATGAGCGAAAATACTAGCCAAAAACTACTTTTTAAATGAAAATTTCAAGGTATTTTCCATTAAAAAAACACAAAAAAAGTAAAGATACAGGAAGCTGGAATTGTCTGTTTCCTGTTATATAATTGTTTCTCGTGAGTATCATGTGCAGAATGGTGGGAAATATGAATTGGGGAATGCTCTGTGTACAGTATGTTGACTGGTGTGACAACGGGCGAGATATTTCGTCTGCAGTAGTCAGAAGATTAATGTGTATTATTGGCTGGGTTTTTTCCAGATACTACAATATGCCAACTTATCCAACAGAAAATCCTTACAGAATGAATGTAAGTTGACGTTGATAACATTATTTACTTTGTTAAATATATTATTGAGAATGAGAATTTTATATTTGATTATGTGTAGTGTTATAAATGTGCCTGAAATGCAGTATACTTTTTTTTATTACCTGTAAGACACCATCACTATTAAATTCAAAGATCACCAGTAAGAGGAATCTAACAGATTTAAACTTAAGTAGAACATACAATAATCAGCTTACTTTTAAATATTTATTGATAATGTTAATATTTTCAGAACAGTTGAGTAAAATTTGGTTTGATAGACCATTAGTCTATAAAAATTATACGCCTCCATGAAAAATAAACTGGTCTCTCATTATTGATTAGGTACACCATATAATTATGTGGCTGGTCTAGGAAATTCCCCCACAAATCTTAATATGGCTCTAAAAGCACTTTGGAACAGATATATCTATAACTGGGGTGACTAGCATTGTTTAAATTGTGTTTGTGCCTAGCATTTTATTTATTTGGGCATGTGTTAGTTTCAACCCCTAACAATTACTTAACAGCATTTGTTCTTGTTTTAGGACCCATACAATAATTATGTTCCACCTCCGCCACCACCACCACACCAGGACTTTCCTCAAAATGAAAGGCAGAACAATGAGAATATGCAGAATGATTTTAATCAAAATTCTCACCAAGAACCTGCCAGTCCTTCGTACATGAAGAGTCCTCGAAATCAAGGGCCATATTCGCAGCAGAATGGCAGCCATCCTAATTTTGGAAATAAACGTATGTCTAAACTTAAGTATTGAATATATATCTAGTGTAATACTCATCTGAATTTTTTTTTTTTTAAATAGTACTTTGTGGTATTATCATTTAGAGATTGGTGGTTTGGAATGTCAAGCTCAGTAACTGTAATTCCAAAGAAGGCTATCAGTCTTGTTTATCTGTTAGCGGTCTCAGTGGCAGGTCCAGGAAATATTTAGGGATGGGGAATTAACGGGGAAAGGGCCTGTAAACAATCTCTTGAAATAAGCATTCCATTGGGGGAACAAATTAAAAGGGGATGAGGGGGAAGATCACATATTTTTGGGCGGGGGATAGGTCCTGGTCCACTCCCTCTTGGATCCATCTCTGTGCCTGTCATTTGGCTGCCTCAGTGGCAGATCCAGGAAATATTTAGGTGAGGGGTTAATGGGAAAAGGAGATGTGGATCAACTCTTGAAATTGGTTTTCCTATGGGAAACTAATTAAAAGGGGGTGAAGGGGAGATCACACATTTGGGAGGTGTTGTTTTGGGGGGATAGGTCCTTGTTCCACTCCCTCTTGAATCCACCTCTGTGCCTATCATTCACATATGTTAACATTTAAAAAAAATATTTTTATCTGCAATCTTGATGTGTTGGATTTGTTCTGTCACTGTACCAATATTTATCATCTTATCTGTACTACAGTATATTATTTACAGAGGCGAGAATCTGGGGCATATGGAGGGTGGGCGGGATTGATGTAAAGAAGAGGCAGGATGTGGGGTCATAGTTTTTTGTTTTGTTTTTTAACTCCTACACCCCACAAAATATGATAGTATATTTATTAGTGTTAATACTTACATTTATACATTTTCAGAAGCTCCAGGCTCTGGTGGAATTAGATTTCAAATCCCAAAAAGGAGGAATGTTGGAATGGTTCAACAAAATAACCAAGGAGCAGGCCCAGGCATTCGCTTTAACCATCCAAGAATGAACCCATACCGACAACAGGGTACACAGGACAACACACAGTCTAAACACTCTGAATTGCAAAACCAGCAGAAAAAAGAAAGTCCACAGAAAGACAATTTGAGGAATGCTGGATCCAAAAATAGGTACTGTTTGCTGCCTTATTATTATTAATACTACAGTTTTTAACTTGTTTTTAATGAGTATTGTTGTTATAATTTAGCTTATCTAACTAGTTCCATAGTTTCACATTTCTTAAATATTGAGATTGTATAGCATTTATTTTAGATACTATTTTACCAATTTACCGTACCAAGCAAATCTAAAAATACCAAAATTTTGTTATTTAAAAATATTTTACGCCATGTAGTAAAGCACTAACAATAATTTGATGAACACATAATAGTTGAAAAGAAAAGAGAGATGAGGGTCTTCTGTATGGAATTTAATTTTATTCAGATGACACCAAATGTGAAATTTTAATACTTCCTAACTCTAATTTTATAGTTTTGTTTTGTATGGATTGAATACTTTTAAATTGGAAATGCTTCAAATTCTATTTACTGTTGTGTAATTATATTTTTGTTTTATTACCAGTGATACGACATCGAGAGCCATGAATAATGAAGATTGGCCACCTTCATTAAAGTAAGTATTGCCAGAATTTGTTAGAAAACACATGGACAAATATGTTTGTTCATTTCTCAGTTGATGCTTGCAATTTTTGTCTTGTAGGTGATCTTTGAATCTAAAATTACTACTATATTAATATCAAGATAGATTTCACATAAGAGCAGCAGCCATTATGTATTAGCTATTTGTTTTACGACATGAATTGCAATCTTGACTAATCATATTTTATCATGTTATTAGATATTCAAACTAAAAAATTTAAAACTTTGATTCTCAAAGTCACTTATTTGGCATTTACTTCTGAAATGTGCTTTCTCTTTTTACTGTTCATTGTATATATACGCTTGTAGGGGAATGGGTACAGTATGTAAGCTTAAGTTACATTGTGTTTATTACTTGCAATATGTAACACAAAGGTTTCTCCAAACTGAAATGATCATTGATTTAAAAAAAAGAATTGTGTTTCTCTTTTCAGGGATTATGTTCAGAGAGCCTTTTCGTGTGCTACAACTGAAGTCCAGAAAGACAAACTTGAAAGTTTTTTGAAAGAGAAGTTGACAAAGGTTTTTAATGAAGGAAGTACATGGACGGTGGACTGGAGTAAAGAACCAATACCTAAGTACTATTCATTTTTGTCATTATGTTATGTTTATTTACCAAGTAGTTGCAAGGTTATTGTTTTTCGGGTTTCAGTTTTGTTTGTTGGTATTGTTCCAGCCAGTGCATCACAACATGTCTAACTTAAGTCCATGGTAATGTCCTGTCTGTCAGATTGTGCCTGTAAAAGATCCATAGATGCTATATGAACAGAGTAGCCTATGGAATGGTGGCAGTATCCTTTCTTGTAATAATAAAAAACAAGCCCATAGAATAGAGCAGCATTTTCTATGTAACCAAATGTTTGTTGATTTCCAGATTTCTTACAAATTGTGCCATGAGAACAGATTTATTTGGTTTACAATTTAATTAAAACAACAACAACATATGTTTAAAATGTTTTTCTGATTGGTGGACAATTTTTATAAAATACACTAACCATGGCAGGGTCCTTACACGTCCTGGAAATCCTGGAATGTCCTTGAATTTTGTGATTTTAGAATCCAGGCCTGGAATGTCCTGGAAAAAGCATTACATTTTATTGTGTCCTGGAAATTTAGGCCAAACATTTTTTGGGTTATTTTTCCTTAACTTTACTTTTGTTGTTCTCATGACCTGTCTATTTAGACAACAATTTCTTCTAAAAACATTCATTGATTGAACATTTCATGTCCTGGGAAAATATGAAAAAGTCCTTGGAAATGTCCTTGAGTTTCATGTTTTTACAAGTGTAAGAACCCTGCATGGGATCAGTGAAAAACTTTTAAAATTTACTACCCACAATGAAAAATTCACTAGCCCTGCTTCACTTTAAGTTAATAAAATGTTACCAAATAATAGTGATAATCAGATATGTCACGTAAAAAGGGAGATAGAGCTTAAAAATGCTAACATGTAAGGGCAGAATATTCATATTTACAAAATAGACATATGACCAAAACATTTCAGTAGCCGTCAGGCATGGCAATAGTAGATATTTACAGGCCCAACTTTGAATATTAGTAGCTCTGGGAGTGGGACTACCATAATCTAGAAGCCCTGTCCAGTAATGTTTTGACCCAACCAAAAATGCATAATAAATTCAGTACAGCTTAACCAAGCTTACAGTTTATAATTAAATGCGTTTTTTTTTTACAGCTTTGATAATCGTGACACATCATTTCAACCCAATTCAAGGCAAAATAAAATGGACAAAAGTAGACCATTCGGTGGCATGAGAGGTCGGGGTGGAAGGCGAGGATTGGGAAGAGGGATTTACGCAAACAATAGAGTTCCGACATACAGGTTACGTGACTCCAGGTCGAGAACTAGGTCAAGAAGTCGGTCTTGGTCCAGGTCCAGATCCAGATCAAAGTCTTGGTCACGATCTCGCTCCAGATCTCGATCACGTAGCAATTCCAGATCTCATTCTCGATCACCTAATAATAGGAGGAAGAGAAGGCAGTCAAGGCGTAGAAGGTATTGCAATTTAAAATAATACCTTTTTGTAAAGTTAGAGTGTTTTGGGGAGGGAGTTGTAAAAAATTAGCCTTTCTGCTTGCATTAAAAGAATAGTGTATGCTTTCAGGGAACACAAATATCTTGAAGCTTTAAATAAAATCATTTGAATAATTTTTGTTGTGTTATGTTGCACTTTTTTGAAGTGCACGGATGAATTTAATTCTTTTTAAAGTTTCAAAAATATTTTTTATGTCCGCCTCAAGAAAACCAACCACTGGGTAGGCTTATCAGTGAATAATACTAAATTGAGTTATTTCTCTATCATTTCTGGGTTAGCTCTTTCTACCCAAGTATTTAGAATATTATATTCTTATAATCAAAGAGTGAATTAGTGTTAATGAAAAAGATCTAATGCTTTAATATCACTGGTGTATTTAACCTTGTAATAATGGAAATTTGCAAAGATGGATTACCAGTTAAAACTATCTTATAAACACTTCATTGAAGTGATGTTCTTTTCATGTCATCAGATTATTTTATCATCATGTTACACATTTTTTTAGTAGTAGTCTCAGTCCAGTGGATATGGGAAGAATTCGTGAAAGACGAAAGTCTGAGAGAGGTCAGGCACGAGGTCAGATGCGTGGTATGGGTAGAGGCAGGGGAGGAAGGGGTCGTGGACGAGGCAGAAATGCACAGCGTGAAACTCCGAGAGATGAAAGCCCGGCCCCAGCTGCAGCAAAGAAAAACAAGAAATCACCCAAGACGTGAGTAGTGATAAAACAGTTTCTTGTTTTAGAAATAATACATTTATTGATAAAAGTTTTGTTTTCAAAGTAGGTCAACATAATTTATATTTTAAGTTTGAAAGTACACACAAAAAATCCAGAAAATACACAAGAGAGGTTAAAAGTTTTTGTTTAACAACACCACTAAAGCACATTGATTTATTAATGTCCGACTGTTGGATGTCAAACATTTGATTCTTGTCGAGCATTGTGAATAAACTTTTCTTCACAATGTCAATTTCTCCAAAACCACTTGACCTATTCGAAGCAGATTTTGTGGGAAGCTTGATGTATTGAGATGTTGTGTATATACTTTCATTACTTGAGTTAAAATTAAAGTATGCTTAAGTAAGATTATGGAAACATTAACAAATTCTGATCTGTAAGAAACCACTTTTTACTGTTCATACCTGTTTTAAAAAAAGCCTTAATTGTTTTGTTTTTTAGTCAATACAAAATGGAATTTGATGATCCTATGAAACAAGTCAGAATGGAGGAAAGAGCAGCTAGGTTTGGTGTAGAAAAAACACCTCGTCAAAAGCTTACATTAACTATCAATAATTTTACAGTGAGTATGACTTCAATATATTTGGATGACTTGGGGTTTTTTTCTGTTGGAGAGAGGTGTTTTTATGTTTTTGTCATTCACAATGAAAAGAGATTAAGATAAAAAGTTTATCGATATTTTTCGGTTAATGGTGGAGAACAGTTTGGTCTAATGGTACACCAGTTTAATGTTTTAACAAAAACAAAGTTTGTGGTTGTAATTTACTCATGTAGTAAGCAGTTAAAATGTTAATAATTTTATTATTATTATTTAAAAAACATTTAGCACTACACGAGTTACTTTTATATCTAAATTTATGGCAATCTTTTAGATTAAAAGCTTTTGGAGGGGGGGATTTTCCATTATTTGGATTTAGGTGGATGAGGCAGGGTTCATTATTGTGTTTCATTTTCCTGGTGATAAGTAGCTGAAATGTAAATTGCATTTTTTATAAAAGTTCTGCATAATTAGAATTGATCTACACTCTAGGGATTAAGGTAACGACTTATCTTACAATTTGTGCTCATGAAGTGTGGGTTTCTTTGGTGTATTTTTTGCCATTAGTTTTTATTGTATTTCTTTCAGAATAATGATGATCCAGAAGATCAAGATCTATCCAGCTTCCGAGTGGTTGGTAACTGTCCAGACTTGGAGAAACGATACCTCAGGCTCACATCGGTAATTATCACTCACTCATACAGTGAAACTCCTCTGAATCGGACACCCTTTGGACCTAACGAAAAATCCAGTTTAAGAGGTATCTGGTTTAGAGAGGGTTTCTCTTCCATAATTGTATTCCGAAAGAGGCCATAAAAAACATCTGGTTTTGAAGGAATTCTAGTTTACAGAGGGTCCGGTTTTTAGAGTTTTCACTGTATGTGTTGATCATAGTAAATGTTATTTACCCTTTGATTTATATTGGTATACTGATAAAACCACTCGTCTGTACCGATTAGCCACACTGTACCGATTAGCCCTACAGTGTGTTGTCTGAATATAGGCCAAGATGTAAATATCCTATGTTTTTGTCAGATTATTAGGGTTATAAAACATAAAATTGTGTGTTTCACAGGCACCAGATGCCAGTACGATCCGACCACTATTTATATTAAAGAAGTCTTTGAAAATGGTTCATGAAGACTGGAAAGAAAAGGAGGATTATCGGTACGCTTGTGAGCAGCTCAAGTCCATCAGACAGGATCTTACGGTTAGTTTGAATATGAAGCAGTAGACGTTCTATGGTGGTTTTGTTTTACTTGATCATGTCAAATTAAATACTGACCATTAAAAAAGCTTTTAGAATATTACTTTTAAGGTAAAGTCAGTTGAATAGTTAGACTGTGTACTTGATCTATTTTATTCTTGGTTTGATGCTTTGTCATCTGACACCATGTTATTTTATAACAAAAGTTGTGCCCCTTGATTTACAGAAAGTGTCTTCCAGTATACATACTTAAGTAAAGGTTCAGATCTGTGTTATTTTGAACATTTGAAAACATAAATGTTTTGTTAGGCTATTATACTTTTAAATTTATTAATTAGTTTCAATTAGCCCAGTGTTAACTTTTTATTTAGTAATTAGT
>JAECMU010030044.1:27126-43874 GCA_016106625.1 Dracogyra subfuscus | reverse complement strand
AAGGCTGTGGTATGTGCTGCCCTGTGTGTGGATTGAAACATCATGGTGGACCCATTGGGTTTTTCCTTTCACAACTACGTAGTTCCCCCCATGACTGGTATATCAAAGACTGTAGTATGTGCTGCCCTGTCTGTGGGAAAGTAAATATAAAAAGGTTATTTGCTTCCAGTGGAAGTATTTGGTGTTTTCCCTCTGCAAAATGTCAGCTCAATGACCTATTAAACAAAACAAACTTTATCGTTCCTGCAGGCATATGAACAAGAAAATACAAAAAGAAACTTGCTCACAGCTAAAAAGGGTCACTTTTGGTGGAAGTAGGGTTGTTTCTCAATACTTTACTTTAAATGTGTACTACATTTGGCTACTTTATTTTTAAATTGAATTAAATATTAGTTTCCCTGTTTTTTCAAAAACCAAGATTTTCAAGAAGTCACTCTCGAACTGGATGGGAAAGCAGCAATAAAAATGGCATGGACATATGGATTTAGGAACATTCAAAATATTTTGCAGGAAGTGAAAAGAGGAAGAAAAGTTCCGTATCATTTTGAGATTATGGCCTGTCCATCTGGCTGTAACAACGGAGGAGGGCAGATACGTCCAGCAGGGGAAGAAACTCCAAATGAATTACTGGGAAGAGTTAGTGAACTTTATTCCTCACTGAAAACAGTGGAACCAAATGACATCACTAGAAATCTCCTGTGATCTGGAAAAACCTAGTAAGTCAAATTTGGGTGAAAATTTAGTTAGACCCATATTTGAGCATGTAAAACCTAGTAAGTCGTTATGTAACCAGATTAAACCAGTCAACGTGATAAAAAAAATGTACTGGAAAGATTTCTAATTATGTTCATCTAAAAAGCCCAAATAAAATTTATTTTATTATCAGTAGCTTAAAATTAAACCTAAAGCAAAACGGTTTTCCTTTGTTTTCTCAAATTTGCGCTCAACAGACTTACTAGGTTTGTCCAGATCACAGGAGAAATGAACAGCTGTACATAGAGTGGCTTGATGGATCATACTCAAACAAAGCCAGTAAATACCACAAACTGGAAAAAATGACAAATGCACTGACCATTAAATGGTGATGTGAAACCGATAAATTATTTGATAAAAAAAAATGTAAAATTAAAAGGGTTTTTTTCTTCTTAAATACAGTGGCATCAAGTAATCATCTTTGAGATATTTAATTTAAAGGTTAGCTGTAGACGAGCCACTGGTTCAAATATAAAAATAAAAGAAATTTTATAAAACAAATATTGAGCCTAAACTTAAGAATGTTAAAATTAAAATGTTTAATATGTTCACAGGTTTAGGATTAATTAACAATATTAACATAAATTCCTCTCTCAATACATGTGTGGTTCTTAACCATATGTCCGATGCCATATAACCTTAAATAAAATGTAGAGAGTGTTGTTAAATAAAACATTTCTTTCCATGCAGTGCAGGCATTGTGTAGAATGGGATGTAGACTATGACAAGTGACATTTTTAGAGGGGTTGGGTAATTCTTTCACAGTAAATATATTTCAACCTTGTCCCCAACTCTGCAATTTAGTATCAATATGAAGTATTTAAGTATAAATATTCTTTTGTTTTCATATAAATAAATGTATTACTATTATTATTTATTACTGTGAAACCTCTCAAAACCGGAATTCCTGAAAACTGGACGTTTTTCATGGTCCCATTTTAAATATCTATGCAGATGAGAACTTCTGTAAAGCTGATAACTTTTAAGACTGGATTTTTTACTTGGTTCCGAGTGTTTCTGATTGAGAGGAGTTTCACTGTATTACTATATTATTATTATTATTAATTATGAAATGTGTCGAGATTGGGATAGGGTGTGTAGCAGGTCCACTGCATTTGATAGGCAGACAAATGTTTGGTTGGTTGTCTTTTTGTCTGTTTGTTATGTTTCAGGTTGAGCTAAAACCCAAAGTCATGTCTGAACCAAACCAATAACTACATCACAGACCATCATGATCAGAAACATGTTTTGTTTTATTATCACACACTGATCGTTCGGAATATGTTGAACCCGCTGCTTGCTGTACTCAGAATGACTCCCGTCAGCTGAGAATGCCAGTGGAGTTCTTTAATGTCTTTCTGTCCCTGGTGAATAAACAGTAACTGTGGCGGGACGTCGGGTTCAGGTTCCGACGACTCGGTCATCTCGGTATCGGGTTCCACAGACAGGTCCCATATTGTTATCTGATCGTCAGCTCCCGAGGAAGCAAATACCGAACTGTCCGTCGGATGCCACTCCACCGACGTTATAGGAGATGTGTGGTGTTTGAACGTTGCCGCAGGTTTCCCATGCTGAAATGGAGAAATTTAACACAGAATGATAACTGGATTAAAAATCCCATGCCTTGACTGGGATCCGAACCCAGTACCTACCAGCCTGTAGACCGATGGCATCGGGACATATGGTTAAGGACTACAATATATACTGTTGATCCTGAAATTAATGCGTGCCTAAACTATTGTGAGTGACGGTCGGCAGACTAAAATGTGACATGAAATTAATGCGAATGGCAATGAATTGTTTCGATTTCTGTTTTATAAATATATTAAAATTTTAATACAAATACAAAACAGAAATAAATACGAAATATTATTAATGCAAATAACACAAACTAATTTTTTGCATTAATTTCAGGATCTACAGTAGAGAGAGGAAACCTGCTATCGCCACTTTGTGAGCTACTCTTTTTGAATAGCAGCAAGGAATCTTTTATATACACCATCCCAGACAGGATAGTACATACCACGTCCTTTGTTACACCAGTTGTAGAGCACTGGCTGGAACTAGAAAGAAAATAAACCTTAGAAATAATCCCCATTAGAAACCAATCTCAGAAATGATTCCCACTAATTACCAACAGTTCTTTATACCTTAAACTCTCTGAGATCCCAGACTTTGAGGTAGCCGTCATCTCCACCGCTGACGATGAACGGGTCATTCCTGTTCCAGTGTATGACGTTCACGTCTTTAGTGTGTGCATCTTTTGCTGTGAGCATGCATGCCTTGTTTGGGGCCACCCTCGCATCCCATATTCTTACCGAGCGATCCACAGAACACGAGGCAAACACCTGAAAGAATGGATACCGCTGAGAAAATGCTTAAAAGGCACCAATAAACACTTTATTCACAAACACTTTTGTCATTGTTAAACACACACACACACACATATGTAAAAGCCACTCATTTATTATTCTCCATTTCTTAGGAAGGGTAAACTCAGCCTTATGTGTTGGAAAGATGCATACCTGGACCACCAACACATACTGACACCACCAGGTTGGATTCTCTTTTAGTGAGATTCCTTGCCTCCATGTCATTTCTCCGACTGACTATGTCAACTTGTTTCTCTGTGACTCATATGACGGCCATTCTGCAGAACGCCACAGTTGTTCGTGTCTAGTCTCTACATGTCCAAGCCTGTTCTAGCAGCATTGGAAGATTGACCGCCCCACTCTAAGAAGAAATAGAAAGCGGGGTCGGCCTCTACTACTCTTTTCTTGACTAATTTGTTTTATATTGATACCATCTTGTATCCTCCGGGAGTCGGGCTCGTCCGCATCACTATATCAACCCATGACGACTTGACTATACCATAGTCAGATATTCTCACTTGTTAAGATGGATCCGGCTTCTCAAGATGTGTATTTCAGCACAGCACTACACCTCTAATGTCTAATGACTGTCAATCTTGGATTTATTTTACTTGATGCAACCCACAGGGGACAATATTTCAAAATTTGAGGTAACCGGAAGTCTGTTCACATGGTTTTTACCTAGGTAACCAATTGTTCGATTACGATAATTATATTTGCGTAACCTGATGATTACCTGATCGGTTACCTCAAAGTTACATTGAAATTATATTTTAATACATAATATTTTGCTCAAACATAAAGTTCAAACAAAATACAAAAGAAAACGTTTTATAAAACAGTTTCTTTAATGTTTGCAAATCGAAAGAAGTGACTTGTAGATGATTCTTTTGTTTTCATACGATCGTAGCGTTGTAGATTATTCATTATTATTATCATTATTATTCACCACTTGTCATCAGGATCGCAAAAAGTAATTTTTAGTTGCCTGAATCTAGATTCGGGCATCAGGTCACCGTATTCTAGAAAGTATTGCAGAAGTAAACACTATTGTAAAAGGACTAAATATCAGCCCAGTACTAAAACAAAATAGATACATTCCCTGCTACATGATTAGACTAATAATTTTCTTTTATAAATAACAAATAAAGGCTATCATTTGTCACTGATATGTAAAATTTAGTATACAGCAGATTACAAAAACCTCACCAAAATGCGAACAACAAGTGTCCAGTTCCTCTGAACTATAAAACAAGCTACTCATAATAATATAAAAAGAAAGACCACAATTTGACACAGATAAATTTGCGGTAACAATGCTCTTTTACTTTATCGCTGGTACTTCTATACTACAGTGACGTTCCAAATGTTTGTTATTTACAGCTCATTATGCGATGTTAGTATTTTCCCGCTTTTGTGACATCTTTGCATTTTTGTTTACGTTAAAAACCGTTTTCAACCTTTGTAAAATTATAAGCAATCCAATGTTATGTCTATATATAATTCCTTTAGAGATATAATAGCAGCAGAAAATTTACGGTAGGCCCCTTAAAACTTTTGGCTTGACTTTGTATTGAGCCTTCGGTCTCAAGTTGCAATCGTTGCAATATACTGGTTTGCCGTGCATCAAATATCTAAAAATCAGTCTAAAACATTTGTCAGAATACTAGTAGTACATCTGTATGAATAAATGTCCTGTATTTGTGAAGGCTGCAAGTTTTAATTTCTGAACGTCTACAGGTCACGACGTAACCGATTTGTGGTTCGCGTAAATTTAATTTTGCGTAACTGACACGCAAACAGAATGGCGGTTCGTGTGAAATATTGTGCCCTGAACCCATCTCATCCCTACAAGCTGTGCACCCTAGTGGTCTTAATAAGGCCACTCACGTGGACATATAGATCAGACTTTTAGACCTTCGTTCAAAATTTTATGTTGAAATTACTTTCTTTTTTTAAATATTATTAAATAGTCCGATCCTCTCTTCTTTCTCTTTATTTATTTTTGGACTGTCCTTCTAAAATGCTCCAAATTATATAAATATTCAGCTGAGCACTCATGTCTTTTTATTTAAAAAAAAAATTCTATTAACTTTTTAACTAATTGCTATTTTAAAATTTCTGCCCATTTTCTACTCTACCCATCACCCCCACCGAGTCAGGCCACCGATCTTATCAGAGATTGGGCATGTTCGAAACACTAGTGGTATATGAAAACATTAAACTAGTTACCTATCTATCTAGTATGTGGGTTAATGTATGGAAAAAACATAATACATTTATTTTGACACTTTGACAATGGTGGTTTATTATGTATTAAAAAATAATATATACTCATTGCTGGCTTACTGGGATGGGTATTATTATAGAACATTGCAATGTATCTGCAAAAAGCAGGTATGTTTTGTTGCTTCAGTTCTAAGACTACATGTAATTCCTGACGTGACACGTTAAGTATTATGTAAACCACTGGCTTGCCAAAGGACGCAGGGCTCGTGCTGTCGGTAGCCAAATTTGCCATTGGCTAATTTTTACAAAAAAATGGCTAATAAAATTTGCAAGTGGCTAAAATTTTGGCTAAGCCATTTTCTGTCTTCTGAGATGTGAACAAATGGTTACATAATCTATCCGACACCTCAAACATAATTATAATTATACCCAATATTCAATCAGTGTAATAGCGATCTCGCGACCGTCAACTAAAAACAGTGTCATGCAGAATTCAGCGTAGGCCTTATAATGTTTGCTTATTTTAATAATCATGGTTATTAATTTTAATGGCATGCATTCAACATGTATGACAGCAATGTCTGGAAGATCTGTAACTTGTTATTTTGACTTTGTAAAATCTTTGAAGAAAGTAATAAAATGAGACCGACAATGCGGGTCAATTTGAATACAAATGCCAGTTCAGGGCCGAAAGACTCAAGGACTGAGTTCAGTCAGACCGAGAGAAAACAAAACGTTCGATAGACTGATTTGTGTGCTTCACGTTAAACCAAATGGACACGATGAACACCAATCAAATAGCTTGCGAACATTAGGAAGAACATTCATTGGTTGAACGGAGTACAACTATCGACGCAAATATACGTCACGCTTCAGAGTCGAAAGACACCCGCGTGTCAAGAGACATTGTTGCGGACTCTAAAACAATACGATTATGCAAAAGTAAATCTTGCTGTAAATTTGTAGAAGAACGATAGTTGTTTGCATCAATGAATACCTACCTGCATTTTTTGTTTATTCCTTTGTCTTTGTTAATTTTGTACCCATGGTCGAGAGCACACATGCAGATCACGATCGTGGGAAATGAACATGCAGTATTTATTCAAATTGCAGTTAAATGTACACTGAATAAAATTAGTTTACAATAATCATATTTTTTAATATAAATGTGTAAGACTGTGAGGTGACATTTAATAAGTTAGCTTGATTTTAAAAAGACCGTAAATTTTAATTTTATTAACCGTTTTTTTTTTAAAAGTAACAGTGTATAAACAGTACATGTATAGTGAGTATACTGTGTAGTCGGTATTCTTAGCCGAGGTATTTTGCAAGCAGAAATCACAACAAGCATTTAACACGACGATGAAATCAATAGCAACATCATGGCACAAATTATAAAATTGTTTGGGGTCACTTAAAAGAAAGTAATTCAAATTTAACAAAAAATGCTATTTAAAGAAATAATGAGTTCTATAAAAAAGAAAAAAAAAAAAACCCTCAAATTTTTATTTGGGAAAAAAGGAAGAAAAAGATACATTTTCATATTCATATACAGTAGGCCTACTGCGTAACACAAATTTGGCTAAAGCATTTTCAATATGGCTAATAAAAATTCCATTTGGCTAATATTTTGGCTACAGGTATTTTTGATCCAGGGTGAGCCCTGAGGGCGCATTCACGGGTGTGATACAAAATGGTTACGACCGTTATATATAATAGCTGTCACATGTAACCATTTAATTAATTAACTTGGTGTATGATTATACTTGTTGATATTAAGCAATAATAAACATTAAATATAGTAGAATATGCCTACCAGGCCAAATGCCTTAATTCAGCCTTCCTTTAACGTTTTCTCATTTACAGTCTTAAAGTCTTTAATTACTAGAAAATGTAATAATACAAACACCTGGAAAAAAACGTTTTAAGTAAATATCCCTCTGTATAAATATTGTATTTGTCAACACAAGTTCTGTTTCAGATCTAAATTGTTAAAAATATATCAAATCAATAATGCTATTATTAGCCTGCTATATAGCCTACCATTATTTTATCTAATGGGGCCTGCTTAATCAACTTGCGATCTTCAAATGCTAATGGATGTGTTTTTTTAATGTACCTTCTCTCCCAACAAGGTTTCAGAATTCTCTTCACCTACTAACAGAGCTTTGAATAGAATAAGAAAACCCCAATTCATCCTGTTATTCAAAGCCAGACCTCTCCATTTAAAAATAGCAGAAAAAACATTCTTGATAAAAAGGCAAGAAATTTCAGGGCCCCGTTCCACGAAGCAATGTTAGCTCTAACATAACCAGCCTCGGTGGTGCAGTGGTTACCTCATCGGACTACAGGCTGGTAGGTACAGGGTTCTCAAGGGTTCAATGGGTAGGTGTAAGGCCACTACACCCTCTTCTTTCTCTCACTTACCACTAACCTACTAACCCACTGTCCTGGGTCCTATTTCTCGAAAGAATTGTAGCTAAGGTTAATTGTAGTGACGTATGTTGAGTTTTACAACTGGCACCATAAACTTTACAGCCATTCCACAAAGCAACCTTATGGTAGTCGTAATTGCCCATTTAATGATTATTATATTATTAGCAAAGAAGTACAAATTAGTTAAATAATAAATTGGTTACAATTCTCAGTTGCCGGTTAATCATATGTATTTGAACCACTGGAGAAAATTGTTCGTGCAAACACTAAAACCACATGAACAACATATCTTTTGTCTGAAGAAAAAAAAATATGTATGCCCTGTATATACACGGCCGTCTCATATATATGTAGTCACATTGTATATAAACACCGTCTCGTTCAGAGTAGTCTTTCAAAATGTAATAATTCCTATCCCAAGCCAGCTGTAATTACCCATGGGGTTATGGCATATTTTATATAATAATAAATTTGGCAAAGTGAAAAATTAATGCGGTGTTTAGATTTTTCCACGTACAGTGATAAATTTACCTGTACAAAGGCCTAACTAGTCGGGATCGTCACCATTCAAAATGCTTCTGTTGCTAAAATAGATTAATGTATAAGCTTATTATCATTCTGTACATGTTTATGCAATTTGTTATAACTTATTTTCACTGTTTTTCTTTAGATTTACCCTACATCGTAGAGGACGGTCAAGCGTTCTTGTTACACAAGCTTGGCAAATCGTTTTGACACTGCGGTTATTCGGGGGTTGCCCATCACGTGACTACAAAAATAATACATCACACCTCTTCACTCCAAATAGCCGTTATTTTTCCTGAATTACGGACAGTCAACATAATTTAATTATTTTAACAAAATATCAGTAATAAGCGAGTTATGGTAGTTATGTACATGGTTAAATATAGTACTTTTAGTGACAAATAAAATTTATATATTTTCAGATAATACTTTGTTAGGTCAACCATTCGTGACAGAGTGCCTTAGCACTGAGATCCCTTTTGGAACAGGGCCTTGTTCATCAAATAATGAGAATAAATGTCCTTAAAAAGCAAGAGTGAAGTGAGCATGAAGTTAATTAAAGCCTACATTATCTTCGTTGGGAGACCACTGTATATCTTCCACCGAGTCTGTGTGTGCCGTGTAGGGCCTCTGGTCTACATTCCACGTCCCTCCTTCATGTGCATTCCATAGGTGAATGTTTTTCTTACAATCCCCAGTAGCTAGCCGTCCTGTTGAAATAGTTCAAACATTCAATGTATGTATATACATATATAAAAAAAAAAAGAAGAAAAAAAGGAATTGTGTTATAGCCAATATCAATTTTTTTACTGGGGTGTCGTTAATCATTCATTCCCTGCTTGGAATATTTCATAAACATATTTTCAGTGAAAATTTTTAGTTATAACTATATATTATACAATGAATTGATTATTATTTAAAAAAAATTAAATCAAGTTTATTTAAACAAAATTAATGCATTATCAGTTTGTTACATTAGACGGTGTCCAATATGTATATATTTTTTTAATTATTATACGCAATAATCCATTTGTATGTCCTAAATTAGGAATTATATCAAAAGGATATTCAAGAATGGTGTATCACATAAAACAAATATGGATGTTCTATCCAAATGATAACCTTAAAAACAATATAGCTGACACTGCAGCTTTAACAAGTGTCGGGGCAGGACGTAGCCCAGTAGTAATGCACTCTCTTGATGTACAGCTGGCATAGTTTGATGGGCCCATTGAGCTATTTCTTCTTCCAGTCAATGTACATCACAGACTGTGGTATGTATAATCGTGTCTGTGGGAAGGTAGATGTAAAAATCTGCTACTAATGAAAAACATACGGTAGTTGGCTTCCTTTCTAAGACAATATGTCAAAATTACAATATTTTACACATTCAATAGCCAATTATTAATCAATTAATTTGCTCTAGGAATGTCAAACAAAAAAAACTTTTAAAGTATGGTAAAGTTGCTGGACAAACAAATGTACCTTCGGTCGTCTTGCACCAATCGAGAGCAAATCCTTCAATTTGGTGACCTGCGAATACAAAAACAGGGGCTGGCGATTCCTCATTCCGGGTGTAAACAGTCATAACGCTGGAGTCATTCACGGCATTTACTGGACGTGAGAGATCCCAGATGTAAACCTTGCCATTCTCCGACCAGGTAGCTGCAAAGTGTTTGTCTCCTAACAAAGTCGTCTGAAACACAAACAAGCCACCTTAAACAAAGCAAAACAAATGTAAGTTGGGGTTTTTTGTTGGGATTTTTCTACATATTATAAATAATCTGTATTGTTCTTATATCCACATTTCTAGAGGGAGAAAATATTCTTCATTCTAACTTGAAGCTTTGCTTAGCTCTTTTTTATAACAAGAAGGAAAAAAGCCAGTACAACCAGATACATTTTTATAAGGTTTTTAAAGGAATAGCTCTGTTCTGTTCGAGTTGGAATGAACATATGGATACATATCGGTCAAAATTCAAATATCCAGATTTGCATAAAATACCCAACAATACAGAATCATATGCAGACCAATATTTAAAATAATTCTCCAGAAAGATTTACTGAATATGTAAAGAAAGGAGATCAAAACTAAAAATAACAAAATGTTTTAAATTTAAAAACAAGATATTTTACACTGAGCAGTAAGCGTAAATAATTTCCATTGCTATACAACTGGTGATACATTCAAATTTATTTTGCTAGTAGCCGTAACAAATACAAATTAGGTTTTGTGTGTTTGTTTTCAATAGACATCAGTATATTTTGTGCATTATGGATATTACAAAAACTACAGAGAAAAATAAACTAAGATAAAGTAAATTATTATCCACATAGGTCAATATATTCAGGGGAATATAACCAGGATGATACAAGACGAAATGTCGGGTAGCGACATCATACCGTAATGTGGCTTCTCCAGTATTAGCTGTGTAATAATACTGTAAATGTCTACCAAAATTACACCATTTTGTCGTCTCCTTATAGTTATGTTGGAAACATTTCGACATGTTTATTCATAAAAATAATAGTATGGATAAAGAAATTATTACATTCGTGAGTGAATCGTACTGATTTAATGAAACTTTATAAAGTCAATATGCAACACAAGCTCATGTCATGTCATAGGGTTTACGTGCATTCAGAACATTTTTTAGTTTTTTTTGTTTTGTTTTAAAGGACGCATTCAACACATTACATTTACGGGTATATCGGCGTCGGACATATGATTATGTCGAGTAAAAACCCCAGTGGTTAGCCGACGGGGATCCATCCTAGACCGACCGCGCATCAGGCGGGACATTCAGAACAAGCTGTTGTAGCGCACGCCTATTTTGGGTGCAGGGGCCTGCCTCTCCATCCAGGACAGGAAAGGTGGGGATGGGAGAGGAGGGACTGCCTGCACTGGCAGGTGTAAGGGAGCACCAGCAGCCAACACAAGATTGTATATTCTCCCATCCCAAGCCATGCAAGACAGGCGTATTCCATGACGTCAGCCCATGCGGAATAAATCTATCTTACATGACCACGTGACTTCTGTTGTTTGAGCTGATATTAACATTGGGTGATGTCACGTAAACGGCAAAATAACGCAAGAAATACTTTTTATATTTCATAAAAACAAGGCAACCTGCTGTTATAATGAAATTATACTGCCATTTTCGGTTTATACTTTTAGTATAAACCATTTTTGGGTAACATCTTTTCAATGGTTATGATTATTTTATTGTAAGATAAAAAAAAAAAATGTAGGTTTTTCACGTTTTCCCAAAATGCTTGTTTTTCATCTACTGGATGGGAGAAAAATAATCCTTCATTATGTATCCATGTGGGACAGGGCTATTCCACCCTCGGGTACATAATATGATGTCAGGAACTTGGCAAGCCTCGTCCCTGACAACAAATTATGTACCCTCGGGTGGAACAGCCCTGTCCACATGGACACATATGAAGGATTATTTTAATAATCTCCATTTATACCCGTATTCTGTTGACACTTCCGGTATGTTTAACAAGAGCAGTCTCCATTTCCGGCAATTCATCTTCATCTTCACTATCACTATCTTCTTCTTCATCGTCTTCATCGTCTTTCTTCTCTTTCTGTGTTTTGCGTAGGTTACTCATCTTCATCACGATGATGCTGTTTGCGTGACCTCTCTGTGATTGAGTGCCAGCCGCAGTGTAACACGTCATAGGGAATTCCACACGATTGTCACCAAGGCTGTCTTGCAGAATGTCAAAACTTAAGCATGGAGCCCCTACAAAGGTTTTAGAAAAACTACAATGATCACAAATGAACAAATCATATGAGTAGGGTTGGCCACAAGTATAGTTTATTATTAAAATATGCTTGTACCTTTATATAATACACATTATTAAAAATTAAAATATCAATGTAATTATTTTCATGAATACAGTGCAACCTGCCTCCTATAGGTAGTACTAAACCAAATAACTTCCGGCTGGGTCAAAGTTCGAGGTGCACCAAACTTTTGATAGAGAAGTGAACAGAAGTCCTGTGATTGGTTATAAATGTGAGTGTGTTGGTTGTAAAAAATAGTAGTTTCATCTGGGTAAAAAAAAAATACAATTTTATTTCATCTAGTACCAATGTAGCCTTGTGCTTGAAACATGTATGGGGTACCTATACAAAAAGGTACTTGAATTTTGTGCAGAACTAGGGTAGTCATAGACGCTACCCGTTATCTCAGAACCGAGCAACTTGATCCCCAATTTTTTCTTGTTCACTTGAAGTGGTAGTATTTATATATGTGGTGTTTATATGTCGATTGATACAATCGTACACTACAGATAGGAGTTTTAGCCACATATGTTACTATTGTCGTCTATGGGATTTGATTTGGTAGTAAATACTTTGAAAAGAAATTATTCGTTTGGAGCAGCAGACATCGACGTAAAACCAAATGTGGGTAGTAATTAACTAGCTATATGTAGCATTGTCATAATGTATAAATTCAACATACAAAACAGATGTCGAAATTGAAAAATAATACAAGCAAAACGGTCCTAGTGGATTCATAATATTAATAAAAGGTAACCTGTCCTATATACACCCACCTAAACTGGATCTCCAAGTCACTAAAGTGCCTGTGTTAAGTGATAACATGCAGCAGATAAACAACTGGCACACCTTCACATATATACTAGCTAGTATCCACTCCGTCTGACAACTTCACAGTGTAATTAAAAAACCTTTGACTATGACACGCATTTAATTGCCTCTGGGTAATCTATGCTTGACTGTGGTAGATTAATCTACTAGGACAATACTAGTAGTTATTAAAGGAAATGAGAAGACAAACTTGTGAGAGAATGAATTCTAAACGGTTACATGTAAATTAGTGCAGTTCAATTACATTTCATTATTTCTAAAGAACGTGACATGGAAAGATGATTTAAAAAAACTTTGGAAAGCACATATCCATCAATTAGCAGTACAGATGGTAAAATAATAATTATTAAACAAATTAAAATACAGAATGTAAAAACTGCACCTGTATTAAAATAACTTCTTAAGTTTCCCTGATTTTAAAAACTTTGCCCTCTCTAAAGTTTGTGAGAGAAGTGACTTCCCTCTCGCATGAGTTGTGTATACATATTTAAACAAACAAACAAAACAAGTTTAATTCACCAAATCTTTTACAATTAGGAATAGACCGCAATTATTTTTTGGTTCATGCAAGTATAAACCAAAAAAACTGTGCACACGGTGTATGATCCCTCATAGCAGGTCATACAAAGTGTGCACAATTTTTTCGCTTCATACTTGCATGAACCAAAAAATTATTGCGGTCAAATCTTATAATTAAATTTACATGTATGCTTTAACAATACATTTATACTGAATTTATGTTGTTTACCTTTAAATACACCTGTAGTATTGTTTGTGTAAACTTCATTGATACTTTGTCCCGTAAGAATGCGAATGTTCATTCACTAATACGAATCAGGTGATTTTTTGTAAATGAGGTCATATCCTCTAGCTGCTGTGCATTTTTATGGATCATTTAGTTATATTGGAAGGAATAGTCGTGTTTGGTTTATGAATGTGAATGAAGGGAACGTGTCTAAGACTAACATTTATGCTGTCGATGGAACCATTTAATTTTTGCCAAAAGCTGCTGAACATCACTTACAAGTTACAAGTGTGTGAAGTTTCCTACATGATTTCTTTGGCCAATGACCAAGTCTCATGTCATGATTAGTGAAGAGGTTTTAAAAAAAATTTAATCAATGCGTATGGATCCATATGTCTACTCTGTTATAGCATTTTCCATTAATTTACTGTATACATTTTTTGTAGCTTTCACGTTTTCTTCAAAATACCTAAATATGATTGCCAGAATAATCAGGCTTGTTGCACAAAAGTAGTGCGAGTTGGGGGTGGCTTAATTTGTTTTGGTTCATCGAGATATGAATGAAAAAAGGTAAGCACCTCTAGACCAATCAGATTGCTGTAAAGTGTACAGACGCAAAGAAAATTTTATTATAACAACATATTTTTTACTGTAAACAAATAGGCCTATAAAAATGTTATTAATAACAATTTAATTCAATATAAGTTATAACACTAAATTAATGCATCGATGACATATTTTTGTCAGCCTAGTTCAAACACTTTAGACACACCTGCAAAAACGCCATGCCCCTGTGACCTGTCACAGCTACAACAGGCAATGTCTTAATTTAGCTTACAGAAAATGCATAGATTTAAATTTGGCATTAGTTCAGTAATACCACTGGGGTGAAAAGACTTCCGAATGTTCCAACATGTATGCTAATACATGTACTATCACTAACCCTAACCGTGAATGAACTGAATGTTGAAGTCTTGCTACTGGGGAGGAGCCTCAGGAGTTGAGGAGGGAGGTCGGCGGTGCCCCTACCTGTAACTGTAAGTGTAACCTGTTAAGCTGTTGTCACCTGTTTGTGCTTGGTGATACATAATATACGCTGATTCGTCGCAGACTAGTTCTTCATCGTCGTTTAGTTTTTCTCCTGGAAGGTACACTTTTTGACTTGACTGTCCAAGATTACTGCTGTTCTGGTCAATCTCATCTACAGTTTCCATGTTTACATCCTCTTCTTTGGATGCCATCTCAGATCTCTTTCAGGTAAATTACACGTGCCAAATGTTGAACGCAGTCTCAATAAATTCATACGTTTATAACATTATTTTAACACGCTCACTGTCTTGAGTTCTTCCATGACAATTGAGACCTTCCTAATTGACCTTAACCTTTGGGCACACGCACTTCCTTTCACCTTTAGCCCTGATAGTTAACCAATCAAAACAACTGAACAAACATATCTTCGCGATAGAAATAAACAATATGGCCGTACATTGATGGCGTGTAAGTTGCATAAAATGTTAATTTGTATTCGTGTTGTGTCAGTAGAAGGTAGTTATCTAGATATGTTGTAAACGCTGCTATAACGTCGAATGTATCGCTGTCACTGTAATACGATGTACTTGAAGGTTTATTTTTTTATTATGTACTAGGTGTTTTTTTTAAACGATCAGTAACTTGTAAGCCAACTTTGTCACTTGTGACTTTTAGGTCTATTTCATTGCATGATTGACAGACCTGCGGCACATAACTTTTGAATTTGGTAAAACAAAAAGTAGATGGCCGTGAACATAAAATGTTAGAATTGTTACTGTATGTCATTACTTTATATGAAAGTGTTGTAAATTGTTGTTTTTTATTATGTTTTATTAAATATCATTATTGGTTACCATGGCAACCATATAATTTAGATATTATGTTTTGTGTAGATTATTAATGAATTGGTTTGTAATAAATATAATGTCAGGTTTTGATCAAAATAACATAAGTGAAAGAACATTAAACATATATTGATACAGTGAAACCCCTCTAAACCAGACACCTGTAACATAAATCCACTTTATTTGGGGGATCAAATTGGTCACTTTTGAGATCAGTGTAAATCAGAGGAGTTTTTTCTAAGGGGGTTGAGGTATGTGTTTGCAAATATGTAATTAGGTCACTCATTTAATTTCATTAATTATATAAATAAAAATGGCTTTGGTTTTACAAGCATATTCTCACGCAGTCGCCCTTATACAGTGCAATAAGAACAACGTATATTGGCATTAAAAAAAAAATTCTGCATACTGTTTGGAAGACGTCAGCTATTCTGATCTTTTACAAACGTACCAACCATCAGACTACAGGCTGGTAGGTACAGGGTTCGCAGCCCGGTACCGGCTCCCACCCAGAGCGAGTTCTTAAGGGCTCAGTGGGTAGATGTAAGGCCACTACACCCTCTTCACACTCACTAACAATTAACAACTAACCCACTGTCCTGAACAGACAGCCCAGATAGCTGAGGTGTGTGTCCAGGACAGCATGCTTGAACCTTAACCAGATATGAGCATGGAAATAGGTTGAAATGAAACAAAACATTGTAGATTCCGATTGTGGGCATATTCCAAAGCATGTACAAGGCCAGTGTTCTCGCTGCTCGCTATTGCATTTTGCCACCCTTCTTTTACATTCTCCGCCCTCCTTTATTTTTCTGCACCCCTCTTTATTTTCCTGCACCATACTATATTTTACAGCACCTATCTCTGCTATTTCTAAATGCACAATTCTTTCCACACATAAAAAAACAACAATCAGTGTTTTTAATAGCCTCTATTTTGTTCTATACCTGTATCTATTTGTATTTTTAATGCACACAATAAAAGTAATATTTGATTTGAGCAATGAAAACATCTCCAATTGAAAAAAACTAAAGATTGAAAAGGGTGGTAAAAAAGAAAGCTAAGAGTCCCAAATAAACAAACAAAGATGTGAGTTTTGTTATTCTAATGCGTGGAAATTACACCCTCGTGAACATGCCATACAAACATTTCAGCTGATTTTAAAATTTGTCATTCTCACC
>JAECMU010030044.1:0-27112 GCA_016106625.1 Dracogyra subfuscus | reverse complement strand
ATGTGCTTTGTTTTCACAGCTATACAGTATTAACTTACATTACCTTACTTTTTAAAATTTCTAATAAACAGGAAAGGTATTTATTAATCACCGTTGATTTCTCATACTTATTGTTGGTGTTTATAGAAGTAAAATTATCTAAATATGTACACCAGACATGGTGGCTTTGCCATACTCGCCAGACCCAACTTTGGTGTGTTTTGGGTATAAGGGACAACCAAAAAGTCTAGTATTGATGAGTATTTGGTTTACAGGTTTTCAGTTTGTTTTACTGAGGCAGTATTTAGAAGACCTTACTATTTAAAAGTGAGCTGTTACTTTCGCTTCCCATTGAGATTAGTTCAAAAAGAGTAATGTTTAGCTCCACTTCTATCCATATGGTAATATCTAAGTTGTGGTAGCAAGTAATCATTCCCCTAAAAACATTTCACGGCAGTATCTGTTTTCCATCACTGTTTGTTGTTTGGGTGTTTTTTTTGCAAATAAAGATTTATTGTCCTCAGACCATAGGCAGTGAATAGCAAAGAGACCTATAATGTGTACATAATTAATTAATGACATTAATGCAGTATAATGTCATGTATAATATACTCTTCCAAAAAAGTAGGGGAACCTGAAATATTAGTTAATACATTGTATCACCTATTAGACTGAACATACGTTTTGACCACAGACATCCTAGTAAAGAACGTTCAGGTTTGTTTATCGACACCGAAACACATTCCATAGTTTGCACGTGCATAACGCAGTTGCTCCGAACATATGTGTGGGATGTCACTCTCGATTTTGACAATTTCCAGGAAGGTTGATTAATCACTAACAAACATTATTTCTGTCAATCAGTTGTAATTGTTTTGTTTTTAGTAATTTTTATTGTTTGAATTTGCAATTTACTGATAAAAAAACCCCATCAACTTTCAAATTTCATTTCTGATCCCAATCGTCCTTCACGATCTTTGGTGGTCATAAAACCTACTGTAATACTGAACTACCGGTTGTAATCTTTGCCCAATTAATTCACTATTGTCATATAACCATTCCCCACAGCTAATATACCTTACAGTTTTGGCAGAGTATATATGGTGATATATAACAAAGTATATGTGTATCTGAGAGAAAATAGAAGGAAAAAAAAGATAGGAGCATAATATAATTAAAATCTGTTGTCATTCATTTACACAAGTACATGTACACATATACATTAAAATACGATACCACTACCACTTAAACACATATCCAAACTAATGGAATTTTTTTTTTTTTAAGAAGAAAAGAAAGTCTTTTTTCTCAAAATAAAGGGCGAATAAGTTGAAGAAAAAAATGGAAAGGAATTTTAATAATTTGTGTATTCAGACCTTCGTTTTATAAATCGCATTCATCAGAATGCTTACGAGGGAGGTGGAAATCACAATCCTCAGAATAATCAGAATTAGAGGCAAGAGACTGAGAGGAATTGCACCCATGAACATGATTAAGTTTGAGGAGTAATGATTTCTAAATTAAATATCTTATGAGTTTTCTGTATTCTTTTTTCATAATAAATATCCTAAATTAACTAATATGATTGTTTTTCTCAAAGATGAATGAATGGGCCACTGCAGTCTTATACAAGAAAATAAACGCAACAAACACAACAGTTATCGATTTCGTGATACAGAAAGTAGAAATAGACTACGTACGTTGCTATGCTATAGACGAAAACAAAACCTGCTGTACTAAATTAGTTTTTTGTTGGTGTACGCATTTACTCGTAACTGTGTTATGAACATGTAAGAACATACACATCATAGAGTTATTGGACAGCGTACCTATTATTTCTTTTCTATACGTCTGTAAAATAAATTTTGCAATCATTTACCTGCATTGTACAAATTTAAACAAAACTAAAAGAACAATATATCATTCGTTTTGGGGGGTATTTTAGCCAATAGCAGAATGGTTGATATTCTATTTTAGAAATGTGCTAAGTTGCATGCTGGTTGTTATGTTTTTTTCTTTCAGTCGAATTATGGAACAACAAAGTTCCCGACTTTTCACGATTGTCAAACCGACTAGATCTTAATAAAAAGAGAACTTCTAGCTGATTGGCTCAGTGTAGATACAACCAACCAATCGTGTTTCAGTTTATAAAAAAAAGTATTCAAGGAAGTTTATTGTGAACGAAATGTAAAGATTTGTGGCTTTGTCGATTGAATTCAGAAAACAATTAAAATGACAGTTAATAACCAAAAATACAAGCATGATTTGTTCAGTTTAGGGGCGCGTTATTTTGCGCCCGTCAGATTGAGTTGACGGGGGTTCA
The DNA here is from genome assembly GCA_016106625.1 of Dracogyra subfuscus. Taxonomy (NCBI): domain Eukaryota; kingdom Metazoa; phylum Mollusca; class Gastropoda; order Neomphalida; family Peltospiridae; genus Dracogyra; species Dracogyra subfuscus. The sequence goes on along the minus strand of JAECMU010030044.1, from coordinate 24,810 downwards.
CAGGCGTGGTAGCAAAGGTCTGTGTATTTCAATTACACTTGGAAGATATTCCATTTTTTAGTAAACTGTTCAGCATTTTCGAAACAATTTCTTTTTTCTTTCAGTTTCTCTATAATATTTTATAATATTTACAACTTAAGTTGGTCTTTTCTTATTATATATCCTTCCTATGGGAAGCGCAAATAAAAGATCCTTTGCTGCCTGTTGTAAAAGAGTAGCCTATGTGGCGACAGTGGATTTCCTATAAAAAAAACCTGTCAGAATGACCATATGTTTGATGATAAGATAAAAAATCAGTGTGCTCTAGCAGCATCATTAAATAAAACAAACTTTACTTTTTCTTATTATATCTACAGTTATAAATGTATTGTTTTATTATAACCATTTAAAGTGAGCTATCACTCCCACTTCCCCTTGAGATTAGTTCAATAAGAGTAATTTTTTAGCTCCTATATCTATGTTGCGGTTCATGCCAATATTCATTTATGATCTGTTTTCCATCATTGTTTGTGTAATTCAGGTACTGAAATAGTCAAGCAAAATGACAACACACACACAAAGAAAAGGGGGGGGGGGGCGACAACAGCACGTGTGCAGAACACTCCGCTTTCCATCTTTAGACAATTTAATTAAGCAAGACCCAAGCACATTTTGGATAATTTTTTATTATTAAAATTTTATGTATTTCTTTCTTCTTCTTTTTTTATTTTTATTTCCTGAAATACAGGTTCTGAAATAAATAATAAAGTAAAATGAAAAAAACTGAAAAACAAATTTAAAAAGATGAAATGCAATCCACTTTCCATAAGTATGTGTGTATAAGGCAAGCACCAGTCACTACTCACTGCTGCCATAGAAAGCTCTCTGGCAAGTCAGCGGTTGTGCCCATGGCAGGCATGCTTGAACAGTTGTCTGATGGAAGCATGCCAGAAATTACCCACACCCACCCACACACACTGCATACTTGTTAGGGGATCGAGGCCTCAAATGAGATTCAAGCATGCTGTTTCTGGCAAGGAGTAGAGTTGTATACTAGACTAGTATATATGCACTGGCCATGATAGATTATAATGAGTTGGTGGAAAAGGTATAACTGCTGCTGCCACTTACTCATAGGTTTTCTTTTACAGTTAATAATTAACACAAAGGGATTTTGTTTATTTATTTTCACACGTATTTGGATCAGTATATATACACTGGTAGTTGGGAAGTGAAATACACATACATGTACCTGGGGTATTGATAGGAATTGATCAAGTGATTTCTTGCTCAGTCATTACAGTGACGTAGGTTGGGACGCAGCCATGTGATTAAGCGCTCACTTGCTGTGTTGTTGAGGATCGATCCCAGTCAGTGAACTCATTGGGCTATTTCTCGTTGCAACCAGTGTACCAAGACTGGTATATCAAAGGCTGTGGTATTTGCTATCCTGTCTGTGGGATGGTGCATATAAAAAATTCCTTGCTACTAAATGGAACAATGTAGCAGGTTTCGTCTCTAAGACTCTTTATGTTAGACATAACAAATGTTTGATATCCAATAACTGATGTGCTGTAGACGTTTCATTAAAGAAAACACATTTTTAATTTTACAGTGCTACCTATCTCAGCACTTATTAAAAACTGCTTCTCTTTGGTGTTTAAACAAACATTTAGTTTTTACAATGTTCACTTGAGCTGATAGCTAGAGAGTGAAATGGGAAACTCATTATCACCACATAGACAACTCTTGCCAAATAAACAGGAATAAACACAATATGTGTACTGCTGTTGACATGTACCAGGCATTGCAGTAAGTTGAGAACAGTCGTGAAGGTTACAAGAAGGTTACAAGAAGGTTACCCAATGTCAAGAAAGTCCAGATTGGTACTTGTTCTCCACAGTTTCGGTTAACAAATTAAAAACACTGCAATCTATTGTTTGATAATTAGGCATAGATGTATCAGTTTGGCAACAACACTGATATGAATGAATAACAAAGTACATGTATCAGTAACTTTGTGAAGGAGTTACAATGGGAATTGTATATAATCTTCATAACTGTGTGGTAACCTACATGTATGGATTACCGGGCCTGTAATTTATTGTAACCTGTACGTACGTGTATGCTTATTTCAATACTATCAAACTTGTGATATACCAGTCATTGATAACTTTTCGAGACACACACAAACTTGATGAATCAACCAGTGTACCTCAGGCTAGTCTTCTACCACAGATTTCTTTCCATCCCCGTCTTTGATCTTAATCCATACCTGTGACATCACACTATTGTTTCTAGGTGTTGATTATTTTTCAAGAATCAACACCTTTGAAACAATGCATATTGAGCTTGTGTTTTCATAACCCACTAGTGATAGAACTTATACATTGTAAACAAGTACAACAACTGATACCAGCGATAGTAATATATTCTGGTAGAACACAGCAAAGATTGTCGTAAAATAAATTGGAAATCAGAGGTTACACATTTAGCACATGCACCATGCTTATAATGCCATCCATCTACTGATGATTTCATGGCCAAATCATTCAGGTTAGGTCCGAAAGGATCCTATCATTTTGGGTTAATAGTGTTGAAAATATTCTTTGTCATTTTAACCAATATTTTTATCAAAAAAGATAAAATAGAAGTTAATTTAGCAGTCACATATTTAAAAAAATGAATAATGGATTAAGTTGGAGAATGCTTTTTTTGGAAGCGTGTAAAATCGTGAAAACTAATTCACGTGCCCTGTAGGGGTAAGTAAATTATTTTGCGTAAATCCACACCTCCTCTTACATTCTCCATTACATACAGCCAGTCGACCACTACATTTATACATACAGTATGATACTGTTCTTCACTTTGTAGGGTTCAATACTTCATGTAAACTGTCTTTCTACTTCCATATTTGTTACACAACTTTAAATGTACAACAACGGGCAATGGGTTAACTTATGTGCGAATCATTTCCAGTAAATGTGAACATTTTATTTGATAAACAGTGTTTGTAGTTACTTGAACCTCTGACAGACCCATTGTTTGTGTGTGCTCCGTGACTGGTATATCAAAGGTCCTGGTGTACGTGCTCTTGAAAGTGAATGTAAAAGATCTGTTCATTGCTGATAATGGAAAAACAGACCATGTTTTCCCTGAAGACTGTATCAGAATTAATATACTCTAATAGTTGATTATTAATTAATCGTGGTTCTCTAGTGGTACCATTAAGCAAAACAAAGCAACTACATTGTAACCCGAATAACAACTAAAAAGGAAAGAAGAAAAAAGAAAGAAAAATATTATAGTTTCTATTTTTGTTAATCACATACTGTATAGTCCAACCCATTCTCCTACAAAAATGTGTTGTTGTTGTGTGTTGTTTTAAATAATTTCAGTTTGGTTTGACATAAGAAGAAAAGTAAAAGTGTTTTGGAAATAACCAAAAAATACTATTTTATATTCAGTTTAGAAAACCGTGCTCAAAAATAAATAACTTGTAATCAATTCAATAGTACGAAAAAAAGGTTTTCTCTATAGGAAGGACTATAAATGCAACTTTGTTTCACGTAACTCACAATATGTGGTGTACTTGCTTTGCATCCAAATGAAAAGTATTGATTATAACTTCATACCATATGCTGTATATGTTAGAAACAATTGCAGGCTCAGTCATGACTGATGTGTTTAGAGCTATGTGTTTTGTAATAAAACAAGGAAGTAATGGCACTGTAATGCATGAATATAAATGCAATTTTATCAAAATGCCAATACGTGCATGTACATATATGTTTCTTTTTTTGATGGTTTGACAGGATATATCCGATGCAATGGCTTGCATCCTTCAAACAACAGACAGGTTTTAATCCTGTTAATTTATCCTCTGTTGTTTAACAGTGGTGACAGTATTAATGCTATAAACAAATATTACCACGGCAACATATCAACAATCCCATGTAACAATGACAGGAGTTGATCTACGAGTTCGTCTATATTGATTAGTTAGTAAATATCTGATATTAATAATGTTATTATATAGTGCCATGGGAGAAAACTGAATGTACTGAATATTGCTTTGTTCAATAATATTAATGGGCTTTTAGAATTTTTTTTTACAAAGTTGATATTAAATTTGTGACTATTATATTGCAGTAAGTTTCCTACAAATGAAAAAAAGAATAATTAACTTTACAAAAGACTAATATACAGTGTAGTCCAACATTTGTTTTCATTTGATCTTATTGTTTTCTTTAATGCAGACCTTTGACATTAACCTTTTAGGGATGTGATGAATTGCTCACCTACATGTAGACTACTGGTAACATGCTCGCTAGGATCAATCCCTATCGGGCTATTTCTCATTCCAGCCAGTGCACCATTACTGGTATATCAAAGGCTGTGGTATGTGCTATTGGATACTCCTGTTGTGGGATGGTGCATATAAAAGGTCCCTTGCTACAAATGGACAAATGTAGCAGATTTGCTCTCTCAGACTATGCATAAAAAATGACCAGAGGTTTGACATCCAATAGCTGATGGTTAAGCTATTAATACGCTCTAAATTACATGTAACATAATTAGGTTATGGGGTGCCTTTTAAGAAATTACCATATTGATGCTCAGGGGAGCTAATAACTACTAGTACTCTCTTAGGGGAGTAATTCTAACTCACTCTTAAATGGTGAGATCTAGTAATCCCATTTCTGCATTTTCTCAAAGGGTAACATTTAGTGTGTTTAGTGATGATGTACAGTCAGAAGTAAGTAAATAATGAGCAGCAGCTGTGAGTTAGTAATAATTTTTATACAATGTCATATATATAATATGTTTATGTAATTAAATAGAACTATATGCATGCTGGAATGATTTTATATTTCTGCAGCATTTCGGTTCTGTGAAATATTTGTGATGTGTGAAAAATACAATTAGCCATTTAATTTTTTATTAGTAGAATTTAGAGCTATTTCTGATAGTTGAAATCATACTTTACTTACATTTTATTGTATAGCTTATCCATTTCCAGTGGGCAGCATAGCAGTGCCCGCCTGATGAACGGTCGGTCTAGGATCAATCCCTGTCAGCTAACCACTGGGTTTTTTCTCTCGACATAACCATATGTCCGACGCCGATATAACCGTAATTATAATGTGTTGAGAGCGTCGTTAAAAAAAAAGAAAGAAAAAAGATTATCCATTTCCAAGCATCTGAAGAGTTTCTGCCCGGTTACTTATAAAACTTTTATGGCCCAATTTATACAGCCTGTTTTGAACTTACACATTTGTAACTACATGCATTTACAATACTTTAAAACCTGCTTTTAAAGGGACATTCCCGAGTTTGCTTCATTGTAATATGTTTCCATCTAATAAAATATTTCTACAATTAAACTTACATAATATTAGATATATTTTCTTGTTTAGAATATCAGTGTCTGTATATTCAATGTGTTTCTGGCCGTCTTAATATTTGTAAGAAGCCTGAACTGGATTTTTACATTTAGCCTAGTAAAAATATTAGAATGATCAGAAACATGTTTAAAGGGACATACCCTAGTTTCAAGTCCATGAAAATTAACACAAAGTTTTGTTAATCTACAAACCTGTAACACATTTGGATAAAGTTACAATTAAAGGAAACCTGAGTCTGTGACTTTGAAATGGTGAAATACCCTCTAAAAATAGACTAAAACTCGACTCTATAACTTTTGCTTCTCAGACGCATGTGCCTTTTAAAACAATTGAGAAATGCATTTTGTAATGTTAAAAATATCAGGATGACAAAAACACTTCGAATGTATGGAAATTGATAATCTAAGCCATAAATTCTAAGTAAAGTTTGATTTCAGTCGGCTGTAATAGTAAAAAATATGCCTTAGTGTTTAAAAACTAGAGTATGTCCCTTTAATATACAGCCACTAATATGTTATGCAGAAAAATATATTTGATATGTAATTACAATCCTTAAAATGTTTCTCTTATATCAGGAAAGTAAAACGGGTTCGTAAATTAGGCCCTTAAAGTCTTGACTCATGTATTGGGCCCCGGTCATCCTGGTGTTCCTATTACCATGAAATATATATATTAATATTATCAAAAACGCACATACCTCTGAGAAGTAATAGTTATGAAGATGATCTCTAGTCTATTTTTAAGGGTATTTCTCCATATAAACATATCTGACTTGTTTCACTCTATTAATTGTAACTTTGTAACTTTATTCACAGACTTGTTGATAATAAACCAACTTATGGTAGTGTCCTTTTTACAGGTTGAAACTAGGGTCTGTGACTTTAACATTTTATATACATATACATCCTTTATAACTGTAAGTATAATCAGTAACAATGGCATAACGTTCTGTATTCCTGAGTTTAAAATACTAGGAATTTTGAGATTCAAATTTTAACTTTTTATTTAGAAATAAAACATGAAAATAGAATAAAAATAACAAGCAGGCACAAATGGCATAAATAACTGGGGTTTTGGGGGGGTTGGTACGTGTGTATGTATATATGTATCTATATATATGTTTTTATTATATACATAGCAGTGAAATATATAGATCTATGGAAACCATAAAAGTCATATCCGATTAAAAGTAATATTTTCACTCTATTTTTGCTACAGTGAAAATATAGAAGTCATATTATTTTGTTGTTGTAAAAATGCATGATTAAATTATCTCCCATTGTCTCTGTTCTTCGTATTTAAATTTGATGATTACCAATGCATCTAATCATATTTGACAAATAAAAAATCTAATTTAAACAACGTATCTATATTAAAAAAAAGGGGATACGAACTGCAATAACGATGAAATATCTAAAATGAATTGAATATGAAGCTAAATAATGATATCACAGAGGTAAATAGCCTTGATTAAACAGCTGCCACAATGACATTTTAAACTGACAAATTATTTTACATCATAATATGGTACACGCGTGTACTAAAGTAGTGTTAAAAAGTTCTCACCCTAGAACAAAAATGCACTTCAGACTGAGTCATAAGTGTACCATTTTCTTGGTCATGTTTGTGGGTGAGCATTTGGTTAAGCGATGTATATTATTGTTTGTATGTGTATATTATACCTGTGTGTACTGCATGTGTGCCCATGCATGCAATGTGTATAATATGTACACATTTAATTGTGTATAATATATATATACACATGTACATAATAGTACTGAAGTGATATTAACCAGTCATTCATTCATCATTCAGTCAGTTATTCATTCCCTGTGTATACGGTTTGAAAGAAATGAGCAGCGTATATGTTTATGTATATTATTATGTTCCTTGACGTAGATGGGGGCCATGGGTCGGGGCATTCACCCAGTCACAATCTCCTTTCTGCCTGCACCGCCTACCTCCCAACCACAATTTTTATTTGCCTGTCATCCAGTAAATAATGTAAAGATGGGTCCCCCACCACCAATATACTATAAAATGGATGTGTGTATTTTGGTAAACATGTACTATTCATATGTGTAAGATACAGCAAGTTTAAAAACATTGATTCACTCACTGCTGTTTAATAAACTCTCCCCAACCTGTTTCTGATTGCCGTCTCTAAGAAGTGATCAACAAAACAAGAGATATTGTCACACACACCTATATTGATAATCTGGCTTCGGCAAACATATAGCCGTGAAAAAGACAGTATAGCTTGGGGTTTGATCAATTTTCCAATACTAAGTTGATTACAGATTCTTTTGTCATTACATGAAGTTCATGTGAATTACCATAGGACAGGTAGGTCTGTGTATGGTAGATATAAGCTTAATATTTTTAATATGTTAACATACAAACTGGTAAAAAGACATCTTTTTCTAAAACCTCAATGCCTTGACTATATAATAACATAAAATTAATCTGTTTTATAGAAAACGTGATAATGTGTTGTTGTTTTTTAATTTTGTGTTATGCATGGCTATAGGCATCTGTGATGTTAGCCTAAATCAGGTACTTATTATATAATGTGCTACGTGCATGTGGAAAATGGCAAAACTAAAATGAAAGACCAAAATATGAGGAATAGAATGTTCTACGGAAAATAAATGGACAACACTATTTTGTTTGCATATTTGTTTGATTTTTATGTAATTTGCTAACCTTTAAATAAAAGGATGTTATGATAAGTAAATATTATGTTACTTTATATGATGTGTGGCTTATATTTAATTTACAAGAAAATAGCAACCTTTTCATAAATCAGGATTATATTATAATATAAAATCCATGTTTATGTTGAACAAGTAAGCATTAATTACATTATATTGAGTTTGGCAAATAATGACAAATAAAAGATGGTAATAATTTGTTTTTAATTACATGTAGCGGTTTCAAAGTTAATTATGAATTATATTTTAATTTTTATTTTAAGGTGCAATTAAAAATGTATAGTATCGCACTCTTGTCTGGACACTCTAACCTGTGTTATCTAGCCAGTGTTATCTATCCTGTATTATCTATCCTGTGTCAAGGACTGAAATCAATTGTTAGTTGACACTACATTGAAACCTCTAAAAACCGGACACTCTGTAAACCGGAATTTTCTCAAAATTGGCAATTTTTCATGATCCCTTTTTAAATATCTGTACAGAAGAGAACCTTTTTAAACCAGATACTTCTTAAAACCAGACTTTACTTGGTCCCGAGAATATCCAGTTTAGAGGAAATTCACTGTATAATGATAGAGAGAAAGACATCTTTGAAGTTTAATGACACATTTTATACTAATTTTTTTAACACATGCTTAGTGTGAGATTTTGATCAAAAGATATAGAGATACTGATGTATCAGTACTTTCTCATAGACAGGACAGTACATACTACACCTTAGATGTGTCAGTTGTGAGGCACTGCATGGATATGATGGGGGAAACTGAGTCCATCAGTTGCAGTCAAGTTGACCTATAATATTTTGTCTTATTAATTATGAAAGCTTGTACAGATAAATTTTTGTGGATATATTGCTGTTTTTAATAATTCATATCAAATACAGTGTACATAAGGTATATGTGTACATGCAAAACCCGTATCTTACTTAAAACATCTGTTTTGAATGTGTGTATATTATACATTATACTGCAAACTGAATTAATAAATTGTCACTTGCCTCTCCCCCTCCCCCCAGTCAATAAATGCACTTAAGTGCATGTTTGCAACTTGTAAATTTTGCAGACAACTGTTCAGTTCTGTTGCGGTCTGCAATTAAAATATTATGAGCCTGTAAAACTTGTGACGTAATGTTGGGAATGAAGAATGCAAAATGTGTATGCACTCGTTTCCACCTTGTTTATAGTATATAGCTTGAAATAATAAGTTAGCCCTTTTTTTTTCTTCTTTTTTTTTAAGTTGGCCATTCAAAATATCATGCATGTTTTTTCTCTTTCCCATTGGCATTCCATTAATTAATATTCGTTAGACACAGTAGCTAATTTAACTCATAGATACATGTACATTTGTATCTATTAATTTGACATTAGTGCTCTACTGAAGTGAAAACTTGTTTAACACAGTGATGTTGAAAGCAGTGCAGCCAGGAACATTATTTTCTCTATAGCGCTCACATAATGTAGATCTCATCATATACGGGTACATTGCATTCATGGAAATACCAGCTTTTAATTGCTTCCGACACTCCAGTAACATGCCCATAGACTACAAAGGTTTTGAACACACACATTCTGGGTTTAGTCTCTGAATTTGCCAGTGACTAAATCCAGGACAAGGGGACATCATTGCTTAAAATGTGGTATGCCTTTTTCACAGTATAGTTAATAAATGTAATAATATTTAGAATTCTAGTTAATTAGCTTAAATATATTCTACCCACATATACATATGTCAAGCACACCTAGTTCCTTTAAATAAAACCTTGATATATATAGGGGGAGGGATGTAGCCCAGTGGTAAAGTGTTGTGCAGTCTGTCAAGGATTGATCCCTGATGATGAACCCATTGGACTATTTCTTGTTTCAGCCAGTGCTCCACCACTGGTGTAACAAAGGCTGTGGTATGTACTATCCTGTCTGTGGAATGGAAAAAAAAAAAGAATAAAGTTTGTTTTATATAGGGTGTATACTACCAAATCAAATCCCATAGACGACAATAGTAACATGTGGCTAAAACTCCTACCTGCAGCATATTAATTAACATAAATGCCATGGATATAAATACTACCACCCCTCACCCTTCAAGTAAATCGGACAAATTGGGGGTCAAGTTGTTTGCTGTTTAGATAACGGGTAGCATCTATGACTACCCTAGTTCTGCACAAAATTCGAGTACCTTTTTTGCAGGTACCCAATACATGTTTCAAGCACAAGGCTACTTGACACATTGGTACTAGATGAAATCATTTACTTTTACCCAGATGAAACTATTATCTTTTATAATCAACACACCCACATTTATAACCAATCACAGGACTTGTGGTGTTCACTTCTTTATCAAAAGTTGGGTGCACCTCGAACTTTGACCCAGCCAGAAGTTATTTGGTTTAGTACTACCTTTAACGATGCCACTAGAGCACATTGATTTTTTTTATCTTATCATCGGCTATTAGACATAAAACTTATGGTCATTCTGACACTTTTTTTTTTTTAGAGGCTATTCTTTTATGACAGACAACAAGGATCTTTTATTTGCGCTTCCCTCAGGCAGGATAGCACAAACCATGGTCTTATACATCAAACATATGGTCATTTTGACACTCTCTTTTTTTAGAGACTACTCTTTTACAACAAGCGGCAAGGGATCTTTTATTTGCGCTTCCCACAGACAGGATAGCACAAACCATGACCTTTGTTGAACCAGTTATGGATCACTGGTTGGTGCAAGTGGTTTATACCTACCCATTGAGCCTTGAGGAGCACTCACTCAGGGTTTGGAGTCTGTATCTGAATTAAAAATCCATTCATTGACTGGGATCCGAACCCAATACCTTCCAGCCTGTAGACTGATGGCTTAACCACGACATCACCGAGGCAGGTATTTGTGGAATGGTGCATATAAATGATCCCTTGCTGCTAATTGAAAAGAGTAATGCATAAAGTGGCGATAGTGGGTTTCCTCTCTAAATATTTATATGGTCCTTAAAGGGACATTCCTGAGTTTGCTGCACTGTTTAAGATGTGATCGACTAACGGAGACATTTTAGCGATTGTAATTAAATATCAAATATATTTTTATGCATACAACATCAGTTGCTGTATATTAAACGTGTTTTTGATCGTTCTAATATTCGTATCAAGTTAAATTTCAACTTATTTTTTAAAATATAGTTTTTTCGTATGTACGAAATTATTTGAAGACAAAGTCTAATTTGGGCTCCTTTCAAATATTAAAACGAACAGAAACACATTGAATATACAGACACTGATATTCTAAGCAAGAAAATATATTTAATATGTAAGTTTAATCGTATAAATATTTTATTAGTCGGAAACGTCTTACAATGCAACAAGCTCGGGAATGTCCCTTTAACCATATGTCTGATGCCATATATAACTATAAATCTATAAATAAAATGTGTAGAGTGCATCATTAAATAAAACATTTCTTTCCTTCGATATATATAATTATATGTTCTGTTTAAATTTTCATTAGCTTCATTGTCGTTGGTTGTTATGCTTCATTGTTCATTATCACAGCACATTGTTAACATTTCTGAAGCAACACAGAGTAAATAAGATCTCTATATCTATATAATCTCACCCCTCTTCTTAGTAGACCATATCAGAGGCTATAATCTCGCCCTCTACTCAGAAGTTCAATTTGTAAGTAGCCATGTAAGATACTATAGTAGTACACTGATACAAGGCATTTGTTTTCTGTTACAAATATTATGTTTTTATATCATAATATATTAATAGGGTTTTCAGAGTTGTTTACAATACCCGTATTGTAGTAATGTATGTAGTGTTGTATATTCTCTTTGTTTGTTCTTTTTAAAATATTTATTGAGCATCAAATGTTCTGTGTTAGGATTGGCCAACAGGCAAAAGTGAATATATATTAACTTGGCCTTTAATCTCCTCACAATCTACAAAATGTTAATGCAAATGACAGAAGTGTAATACTATGGTACGTTCTCCTTGCAGATTACCTGAACATGTAGAATGCTGTGACCCAGAATGAAACCTTCATGCTAAAGTGGAAGTTCAAATAGCATGTCAGAAGTCCAGGTCAAAGAGAGGTAATCACAGGATTTTTAAAAATTAATTTTAGTTATGCTTGCTTGAATCGTTTACACATTTTCAACATTTTTACAAGCTTACAAATTAAGTGTATTAATCTTTACACCTTCCCTCCCCCTGGTAAAAGCATACAGAAAAAATGTGAGTAATATTTGTAGTGAATGATTTTTTCAGTTAAAAATATATCCTGACATTAACCCACTCCTGGGAACACGATGTAACCCAATGGTAAAGTGATCACTTGATGCGTGGTCGGTGTGGGATCGATCCCTGTTGGTGGGCCCATCGGGCTGTTTACCATTCTAGTCATATGACTAGTATATCAATGGTTGTGGTATGTACATACTATCCTGTTTGTGGGAGTAGTGGGTTTCCTTTCTAAGACTATTTTTCAGAATTACCAAATGTTTGACATCCAATAGCTGATGATTAATATATCAATGTGCTTTAGTGGTGTCGATAAAACAAAACAGACTTCTTCTTTTTTTACTCACTCCCATCACTCCCCAGGTCCACAGGAACATGCATGGGTTATTTTAAAGGGGCCTATAAGTTCTACCCCTCCCCCAACCAGTTCAGTAAAAGAATATTATACAGTCGAACTTGGTCTAATGGGCACCTCTATATAACGGCCTTCTGCCCATAACGACCACCCAGAACCCCCCAACGCATTTCTGTCTTTCTTTGACCTCTCTAGAGCGGCCACCCATTCAACGCGGCCAATGGCCACTATTTTTCAGCAAAAATTAGGTCTGAACCTGCATTAGCGGCGAAAATATCCCCCCCCCCACATTTGTTTTCAAATTCTTCCCATCTGATAAATCCCATAGTTTTCTACAGTGCCACCATTGTTGTGTCACTTGATTGGAAAGTTTGACGATTTGATTCGACTCAACAAATAATAAATTATTTTAATGTTATCACATGATGTTATTGTCGTAAACAAATATACGTTTACTAATACTAAGCATTATTTTAATCCTTTTGTTAATTTGGTAAATGTCAACAGCTCTTCGGTTCCTTTTGGCGCTTGTATAATTTGCATTCGTTAGTTCAGCTCAATCGTTACTCGATAACAAGGCGACTTCTCATTGGCTGTAGCCTACGAAAGCAGAATGTATTACAGTATCTAAGTTCTTGCGGCACTTATAATCAAGGTGTCCGAGTAGTTCCTACCGTCAACTGGTCATGATTGTTGTTCACTAGCAGTTTGCACCAAGCGGCAAACAGTAAAAGCAACCTTTGTTTACCAAAATTGTTTTGTTTGCGATTCGCGACGTAATCCCAATGCAAGTGCCATACGAACGGATTAGCGGAAACATAAAACTAATAATGAGTAGAACATTAAGTTTTGTTTTATTTATTTATGAACAAACTATCAAACAAAATGCCTTTAAAAAATCGTTCTGCCTTAACTTTAGAACAATGAGCAGAAGTTATCAGGATGTCTGAGAAAGAACGGTTAAGTGCTAGAAAGATAGCAGAGCAATTTGGAGTGGGTCGTACACAAATTGACGGTATTTTGAAAAGGAAAGCAGATGTTATAGCCGACTTTGAAAATAACATGCCACGAGCAAGAAAAAGACAGAGGGCCACTGGCAATGAAGAGTTCTTTTCTTGAGGGTATTGGAATTAACAAAGAAACTCAAACTGATACAACAGTTAAAAATAAGATTTTATAGAGAAATAAATTAGGGTTTCGATTGATTATTTTGGGACCTCTATATAAAGGCCACCTGTCCATAACGGCCACTTTCTGTTGGTTCCTTGAGTGGTTGTTATATACAAGTTCGACTGTAGTTTGTTTGCTGTACTCTGTATAACATCAATGACGTAGACAGCATGAGTCAGATGAGACGCTTTTATTTTTCACATGACACTGATATTTATGTTATAGGTCTGGGTTTGCCTCACCATTTTTTTTTCTTTGACTATATGCCCCAGAACATTTAAGTGCCTGTGTCCCTCCCACTTGAGATTGTGTCCCTATATTATATGGTGTGTAAACAAGTGACAGTGTTGATCATTATAAATCACTCCTCACAGTTTACTGCATGCTGCATGTTGTTGTTGTTTTCAAATCCATTCTGCTATTACCTTTTTATATTGACAAATAAATAGAGAATAATACATTAGTGGCTGTTAGATACCATTTATCTCATAACGAGTTGTTTTAAAATGTATCTTAATGAGCGAAAGCGAGTTTGATACATTTTTAAACAACAAGTTGTGAGATAATTGGTATCTAATGGACACAAATGTATTATTCTATTTCTTACATCTCCTCAAAAACCCGGTTAACAGCAAATTTTAATATCTTTTTCGACTAAAAGATATTTACAGCCGTTGCACTTGTAGCTAACTTACGCACCACAGACACGTGATTGTCAGGTTAACTACATCACAGTGTAATCTATTTCCACTGTGTTGTATTTCATTGGGTGCATGGAACTGGTGACCTGGACATCACCTAGGAGCAGCATGTCTTATGGCTTGGAATTGTTAACACTCGTACATATGAAAACAACCATGTGTTATAAAAAAAATAACCACCAACGGGTGTGTAAGAATTAAATTTAATACCCTCCTAGTGAACAACTTGGTACAAATTTTGTGCATACTATGAGGTGTATATTAGTTTCTAAAATATGTTATTTCGGTAAGCGACATCATCTTCCCTTGTCATAGAACTGAGCATTTTCATGTCTCACTGAATTATGTTGAAAGTAATGGTCTTATTTGACATTATTTGAAGATGCCACACAAGTGTTCGCTAGATATCCTTTTTAAGAAACTTGTGAACTGACCTCACTTTCTTTTGGTCAGATACTAACTTGGAAAGTTCCCTCATATAGTAAAATAATATCCTGCAAAAACTCTGGTGGTATTCTACATACATGTACATGTACATGTAAACCAAAATATTATCTTGTGAATATAGTAGGATTAATCTTGTTGTGCAACATACGGGCCCCACAACAAGTAATAAATCTGTATAAATCTGGGGTTTTCACTATATTCTTTTTGAACTGCTGGATAAAAACGATATCAGATGAGTGATGTAGGATATATACGTTTTACACAGGTACTTTGGGCTTGTGGAATGGAATTTACCATTAATGCCTAAAACAGACTGTAATGTACATGTAGGCAGGGCATTGTGTAATATGATCAGCGTCATGTAATTTGACGGCATGTCGACATTTTGTTAAAGTCAACATACCTAATTGTATTTAGTTTTAAATTTGTTCTATTTGTTTTCATGTGCATGGATTGATTTTATGTTCAGATTGTTTATTTTTCACATGAACTGATTGGCATATATTTGATTTTTTTTTATGTATGGTATTATTTCTGTATTTATCATATTTGTATTTTTGATATTACTAGAAAGCAATTTGGGACTTTATAATATGTGGTATAAGTTTGCAGAGTGTTTGAATGTCTGTGAGTGATCAAAATGCACAGCATCACTATGTATGCCAAGCAGCATGATAATATAGTCTGTCTCCATCATTTCCATCACAGAATATTAATGATACAGTGGACTCTGTCTAAACCGGACTCACTTCGTACCGTTGAAATAGGCCGGTTTATACAGAGGACCGGTTTATAGCCAGAGTTCATCCAGAGTTATGGTTCTTAAATGATCGACGACTAATCGAAATTAGTTGGGTATCAACACACATACTAATTTTAATCCGACTGATCTACCGGCCGACCGTAATTAGAGTAATATTCACACTACTGGGAGTACGTTTTGCATTTGATCTTGCGACGGCGTCCCGATTCAATGATAATTGGCGATCATTGTTCCACTAATTAAGAGGCCTGTCGTTTCGGGAAATCCGAAACCGGTGTAAACAGAGGTAATTAATACAGGAACGGTTCTTTCGTTCTTGATTTTTGGTCCGGAGTCCGGAATACACAGAATCCGGATTAGGCAGAGATTTATATCTAAGAGGTTAACAGTAGCTGGGCGGGACTTTAGAAATGGACCGGTTTACACAGATATCCGGATTACACAGAATCCGGTTTAGACAGAGTCCACTGTATATACTCAACATATATAATAGTGGAAAAAATTTATTGTGCACCAAATGAATGTATTTGCATTTACTTGAAGTCTGGTCACGAAAATTACAGAAAATGATTGTGTAATCATTCCCTTCGATATTTCAGGTGTTCTGTCAATTGCACATGATAGTCACGCTTTATAAGCACAGCTTGCCTAAAGCGTATTCTGGGTTACATGCTCTTGTTTGACGTTATTTTTCTGATCAGTAGACTGCAAAATTATTGTATGACTTCTCATTACACAGAACACTTTTAGTGGTATCTGATTGTCATCAATATGATGTCATGCCTGTCAGAAAATAGACATCTTAGAGTGCTTTGAGCGATTGGTATGCTTGAAGTTGGAATGGCACAACTCATTGTTGCTAGACTGTGTGTATGGTGTTCAGTAGTTTTCATCAGAACACCATACAGTGTCTTACAGATGTTATCCACAGTTAGGAGTTCTTACTAAAGATCTTCTGTATTTAGGAAGTCTATGTGATTGTGAGAAGTAACGTTTGTAAAATGTCTGTATCAGGCTAGTACACCTACAGAATTAGTTGGAAATACATGTAACAAGTCTGACATCCCAAAACATGAAATAAGACCATTTAGTGGAAGAACTGTATGCAACCGGTTTTACATGGCAATATGATTTTTAAAAAAGACCACAACTGTTTAGCCATAGTTGTCCTTTTACATCTTCGACAATGCACCAAACATGGTGTAGATTTCACTTTAGGTTCAGAAGTTACGACTGGTTCGCAGTACTTTTTAACAGATAAATAATACATGTATTTCAATCAAAAGATTTTGATTTATTTTAAAACAAAAACACATCAAGTAACACAAACTTTCCTATGTTTTACATGCAATTGCCATTCGGCAATGATAATTTTATATTCAAATATCCGAAAACACGTTAAAAAACACATCCAATTAACCGTTGGATTTTGTATTGTCATAATGGCAAATGGTTCCGTGTAGGACAAACATATTTAGATATCTGAAATATACAATAATCCGACATCCAATTAAGTGGATTTGACTGTATTACTGAGATTTTAATGATGCACAGGAAATGTTTTCCATTAGTATATATACATGCGTATAGTAATTAAATGTTTTCAGTGATCAGTTTTGTCTGTGAAGACCACCAAATAATCTACACAGTTTGCTCTTTGACAAGATGCCTAAAGTTGTATGTATACAAACTAGAGTTGGAATGTAGTACAGGGGCAGAGTGCTCACCTGAGATGCTATATTGGCTGTATGATTGATCATCTTCAATAGATATATTGAGGTTTTTACTATTCATATCATTTTAAGGAACATTTTGTTTTCAAAGTTTCAATTAGTGACATTTCTTACCAATTAAGAATTGATCAGCAACTATACTGTTTAATGTTTTAATGAGTAGTAATATCTGAAATTAGCATAGCGAATCATACCACTGTACTAACAAAATGTTCCCAATGCATGCATATATGGCTGGGACATTGAGGCATTGAATTTTGTGAGGGTGGGGTGTTGTTGTTGCTTTTGTTTTTGTAATTTATGTTTTTTGTTTCTTTGTTTCTTTGTGTGTTTGTGTTTGTTTTTTGTAGGTTTTTGTTTTTGGGATTTTACCAGAATCATAAAAATTATGTAATGTAGATATTTTGGAATTATGTTTCACAAACGTTCGCTCAAATTCTGGGATTCATGCCAACTCTGCACATAAAGTATCTCTTGCTGCTTTTCTATATGACTTAACTGCTTAATTTGTTATAGTCCTGTGGGAAAGATTACTCCCAGATGACTTACCAAAAATTATGAATGATTCATACTAATATTGCCTGATAGTAATACTCTATGTAAAGTATTGAATTTCACTCAGGTTATCGATCCAACCAAGCAAGCCTGTTTATATCTATGTATTCATATATTATATATTATAAACTTTTCAATGTACGAACTTTAATCTCCAGCAGGCCATTTAATTTCCTTTTGAACTGGGAAAATAATTACTCGACATATTCAATGATGTGAATCAATGGAATTATTTCTTTTCATAATTTATTTTTTCTTTGCTTGTGAAAAAGTCTGCTCGGGTGTAATACAGACTATATTTCCTGCTTCTTTTTTTTATTGTCCATTATTCCCTTTAGCGGCAACAAATCAATCTTCTTACCTGAAGAGCTGTTTACCTAATTTGGTATTCCTTGATCAATTTACGCGAACACAGCATCCTCAATGACAAATGATGTATTGATCAGTGTGTGCCGACTTGAGTCCTGTTGGTCTTTGTTTTTACGATGTATTGGCGAATTGCATGCTGGTGTTATCCAAGAGACGTCAATTTTTGCTGTTGTGTTTCTCATTGGTACATTTCAAGTGGATTTGCACAGTGATTCTGTGTGTCTTGCTATCAGCAGTGTTTACTGTGTGGAATACAATAATAACGTGAAAGACGGTTGTCAGGTTAAAGTGTGTTTGTGTTCTTTGAATATCTAGAATGGTAAATATACATATTTTGTTCGCTTTCTCTGTGGATGGACAAATAAACTATATCAGTCAGCATATCTAAGGTGTGGATAAGGAAATATACCATGGATGTTTGTTAACTGAAATATACCACAGATGTTTGTTAACTGAAATATACCACAGATGTTTGTTATGATTGAACATTGAAATATATACAACAAATATTTATTAACTGAAATATTCCACATATGTTTATTAACAGGAACTGAAATATACTTGTGACAGATATATTTTTAACTGAATTATTCAATGGAAATTTGTTGACTAGATTTTTGTTACTTGAAATATATTGTGGATATTTATTCATTGCTGTCCCAGATGGTACGTGGGAAAATGTTGCTAACCTATACATGTTTAAGGAAAGGACATTATGCAACGTTTTTCTGTAGATTATCCCTATGCCACTGATCTCCCTAGTCCACCGGACTGGGGCAAAAAGTAAGTCTTAACATATTGTAATCTTATCTTTCAAGTTGTTTTTTATTGCATAATTAGGTGGGGATTTTGTTTTACGTGTCTTTTAAAGCTGCTTTTTATAAGATTACAATTTTTTAAAGATTATTAAGCAATTTTATCAGGTGAGTGTGGAGGGGAGTGTGAATGATCACTCACCTTTTTTGAGAAGATTGCATGCATGCATGGATGCAATGTGTGTTGTGGTGTGGTCTATACAAAACTAGTAGGACATCCTATATTACCGTAGTACAGAAGGATTTTTAAAGTGATACTTAAGATATTATAAAAGTGTTTAATAAAACAGTTAAGTTGTATTTATATGGATATTAGTAACAATAAGACAGTGAAAATGAGTCTTAGTTGTTATTTTGTTTTTGAGTTTTTTTATATAAAGATATATACTTGGGATTCTTATTACCCACCTGGTGAATGTTTGGGTGTGTTGTACAAATTTACATATTCCTAAATGACGTCATTTCGGTATATGACATCATCTACTTTGGTTTAAGCTGTGTGCATTTGCATGTCTTGTTAGAAATAATTGTCAGATTTTTCACCATTTGATCATGGGTACTACATAAAATGTCACAATAATTTTCTCTAGATAATATTTCTACGAAACTCATGGTATCTCACATTACTTTTGTCCGGTAAAATACTAACATGGGAAGTTTCATTTCGTAAAAATTATATCTATCTAAAATTAGTGTAGTATTCTATATTTCTCTTATGCTCTTAACTACACGTACCTGTAAGTTTCAAAATAAAGTTTTTATGTTGTTGACACCAAATAGCCACAGTATATAATACAATGTGCTGAGATGTTAAACAGTAATTTCCTTTCTATTATTAAAAAATCAGAGCTTTAAACAGTCCTATTCCTTTCATTCCAATAATAGCTTATGATTGACTATAGTAGCTTATAATTTACAATACTTAATTATTATACTGAGTACTGCTACAACACCTATAATCTCTTTATGTCGCCCCACATGGAAGGAAATCCATCCACGGAGCAATGGCCAGTCTTTATTGTTTCTATTGATTTGATCAGTGGTCATCGGAAGACTTGTATGGAATTCCTAATGCGGGCAAATGGACAAGCTTATGGGCTTAAGAGATAATTAATTCCGTTCATGGTTTCAGTGGCGGGTAGTCAGCCCCGAAGCCTGCACAATAAGTACCGGTTTAGGAACCAGTGCATGAAATGGTTAGTAATTGATGGGCGCGAGTTGGGATGGATTATATATTACAGCAGAGGGGTTAAATGAACCAAAAAAAGTTGTTTTGAGACCACCAACATCTGGCTTTAATGGCACAATTAAGGCTTGAAGTTAATATTTTTAGCTTGGCACACACTAAAGTATACATGTAAGAAAAATCAGAGCAAACTATTTATTTTAGGAGCGGACGACAGTGGTTCAAATCCCATTAAAGCTGGCTCACACATTCATTCTTCTTTCTCATCTATCACCCTCTGCCTGCCATTCTCATTATCTTAATATACAAAAACTTTACAAGTTCTCCCACGATTTCAATCTGTTTCGACCCTCTCTGTCAGTTTCCCCCAAATCTCTCTTTTGAGCTGTCCACACCATCGCCTACCTGTCTCAACTTCCTCCATGGGTGCAGTCTCTGTGTACTTCCCTGCCACCACCTGGCATCCTCGTCTTCTGCCACTAATAAAGCTAGTCTGACCCACAGCCGGTAGTAGGTGAGTATAGTAGGTAGTTACACGTGCCTCTTAACAATGTCAGAAGTAACCACTGAACACACTCCAAAGTACCGGCCTCGGTGGCGTCATGGTTATAGTCTATCGGTCTGCAGGCTGGTAGGTACAGGGTTTGGATCCCAGTCTAGGCATGGGATTTTTAATGCAGATACCGACTCCAAACCCTGAGTTAGTGCTCTGCAAGGCTCAATGGGTAGGTGTAAACCACTTGCACTGACTAGTGATCCATAACTGGTTCAACAAAGGCCATTGTTTGTGCTATCCTGCCTGTGGGAAGCACAAATAAAAGATCCCTTGCTGCTAATCGGAAAGAGTAGCCCATGAAGTGGCGATAGTGGATTTCCTCTCAAAATCGGTGTGGTCCTTGACCATATGTCTGATTCCATATAACCATAAATAAAATGTGTTGAGTGTGTTGTTAAATAAATCAATTCTTTTTACCCTCCAAAGTAGTCGGACTAAACCCACAGCTAAAAGCTGATGGGGAATGACAGGTGTGTGGCACGGATAGCCACACGAGACAACCATGTGTCACAGACAGAGAGACCAGGACTGGGATGTGGCGGTGGACAGCAAAAGAAGTTGAAAGATAGGAGTTACCAGATCGGGAAGAAATGAGATAGAATTCAAAGAAGTAAAAGGAAAGAGGGCAGTGGAGGGCGGGGGGGGGGGGGGGAGAGGATTATTTTTGGAGCAAAACTTTGATTAATAAAGACACTAATTAACACTAATGAACATTAAAGATTATAAGTCAAATTGATCAAAGTGAAGTTATGGCTTATTCGCCCACTCGATCATCACTTTCAAGCAGATTAAATTATTAATTAACAAGTTATAACAATTAATTACTGTGTGTTGCAACAATATGTTTTCTTAACTTAAAGGAAAACTATGTAGTACTAAATGCATTGCTAAATAATTGGTATTGATGATCAAAGACAAAAACAGTAATACTGAGCTGAGCTGAAACTATTTACGTGGTTATATACCACTAAGTTTTCAAGCACGCCCATCACGGGCTTAGTCTCTGACATCGCCAGTAACAAAGTTCGAGATGGGGTGGGGGGTTAAGTCAAAGACCTAAAGACAAAAGTGATAACTGATAACATTCTACTCATGTCTCGAATAAAAAATTGTGTCCAAAAATAAAATTAGAGTGCTCGTACTCAACACATTTTATTTACGGTTATATATGGCACTGATTGGAATGAGAAATAGCCTAATGGGCCCACTGACGGGGATTGATCCCACACCGATTGCACATCGAACAAGCGCTATACCACTGGGCTACATCCTGCCCGACTATTTACAAAATAGAATGATACTGAAATATGGCTTTGTTACTCGAACTAATTTTATTGAATTTGTCACTTATTTAAAAAAATTTCGAAAGACATGATTTAACTTCAAGAAAAATATACAATATATATTGTACATTGTAAATGTAATTTGGGATCACGTATATATATTAAGACGTTTGAGATAGCGTGTGTATTTTTATGTCTAAGTATGAAATCAACTTACAAACACATGTTTAAATAGAGAAATGTTTGTGGCCTACTTCTTCCTTCAAGATAGCATGATAACTGGGAAAATGGAGTTTGAAATAGACAGAGTTTACTGTACTTTGCAAATACCAAATGAGGGATCTAAAGTATCTCATTCTAAATCTTAAATTATTAATTTGTAATCTCTTTCTGCAGTAGGCCTAGCTAGGTTTCTGTAATAGATAGTTTGTCATGACATATTCATTATCTATACTACAGGCAGCTCGACAGAAAGGGAAAATTTATTAGGTTTCTACTTATAGTGCTCTGCCTAACATGAATATTTTATGTGTCCACCATATTTTGAGATGTAAATGTTTCTAAAAATTCATTTTTCTGCTGAATTAACAATGCGCCATCAGCTATCATAATATATGGGAGAAATTTCCTACTATATTAACCTTAATATGCAAATCTTATTTGAAATACATTTAAATTAAAAATGTGTTTGGTTGTATAGTGTATATATACAATATGTAGTCTCTGTAGCATATGGTTGTGGTTTTTTATGTGATTCTCTCTGATTTGGTGTTCTCACATGTTTGGTGGACATTTCTCATATACATTTATTAACAAAGTCAAATCATTGATTGGCTGTTTATAAAATTACTTTAAATAGTTCATCAATCATTTGCTTAGACTTCCAATCTAGTTTGAATATTAGTTAAATAAGTATGATATTAATGGAACATATAGTGTATATATAGCAATTAATTTTATGAAGTTAAGTATCCATACAAAACAAATTAATATCAGTATATGAGTCTAAAAGAATCCTTCATATGTGTCCATGTGGGACAGAGCTATTCCACCCAGGGGTACATAATTTATTGTCAGGGATGAAGCTTGCCGAGTCCCTGACATCAAATTATGTACCCGAGGGTGGAATAGCCCTGTCCCACATGGATACAAAATGGAGGATTATTTTTCGTCTGTCCAGTAGATGAAAAACGAGCATTTTGTTTTTTATCTTACAATAAAATAATCATAACCATTGAAAAGATTGTACCCAAAAACGTTTTTTTTACTTAAGTATAAACCAAAAATTATAGTATAATTTTATTATGACAGGAGGTTTCCTTGTTTTTATGAAATAGAGAAAGCATTTCTTGCTTTATTTTGCCGTTTATGTGACGTCACCCAAGGCTAATATCGGCACAAACAGTAGAAGTCACGTAGTCATGCAAGACAGAAGTATTCCGCATGGGCTGACGTCATGGAATACGCCTGTCTTGCATGGCTAGGGATGGGAGAAAAGTAACTCTTTCTGAAATAATATATACAAACTTGATTATAAGTGAAATATTCTTGACTTACACACCACTTATAAGTTACCTATTTTAATTTAGTGTAATTGAAGTATCAGTTTATATAAAGAATGGTTAACTGATACTTCACTGATATTCCACATACAATATGTTATATATACTACATCTACATGTATGAGTGGTTTATCAGTGCTGTAAGTGAGCTGGGGTTGAATCTTTTTCTTGTTGTTTCTAGAAGTGAAATATTAATTTGGAGTTGGTCATTTTGCAAAGGAAATGATGTGTTCCAAATGAACAAAAAATCTCCAATTTAAATCAAAACCTATTCATGGTTTAAACTTTTTTTTTTTAAATCCAACTGAATCTACATTAATTACAGTCAGAAGTCATTGGGGATGCATGTACTTGTTATATAATGACAAGTGACCTGAATTAAAATAATAAATGAAGCTATAGTCTATTAGAATGTTTTCTTCTTTTTTTTTCTCTCTTTTTTTTTTTTGCATTGATAAAACAAAGTATAATCATAATATATTAAAACCTGCTATGATTAGCATACCAAATCTTATCATTTTTAATTAAATGTCAATGTCAAAATGCAAAATAAAGTGCAATAAACAAACCAACTTCAAAAACGTTCTATTAAATGTTAACCCAAGTTATATTTTCCAGACAAGTTATGGACTTATGCTACTAAAATGTTAATATCCTTAAGTTTAGTACCCATCATTCATTCATTCATTCATTCTTTCATTCATTTGTTAATTCATTATTTCATTCATACATCCATCCATTCATCCATGCATTGATTCATTCCATCAATGAAGTTCTAATTTATTCTATATACCAAACTAGACTGCATGACTATGATAATAAATGTCAAATAATATACTTTTTTTTCTTCTTCTGTTGTACACTCATACATGTATTTCCATAAAGTGTTAGGGTGATTGGATTAACAAGAACAAAATTCAGTTATATTTTTAACTTTTTCTAGCTCAGTGAAAAATAGCTTTCCTTATATATATATATATAGATA
>JAECMU010029988.1:4874-15222 GCA_016106625.1 Dracogyra subfuscus | reverse complement strand
ATACCGACTGATGGGAGACAGGACCCGTGTTTAGGACAGATCAAGGTGTACATACCGACTGATGGGAGACAGATCAAGGTGTACATACCGACTGATGGGAGACAGATCAATGTGTACATACCAACTGATAGTAGATAGATCAAGGTGTACATACCAACTGATGGGAGACAGATCAATGTGTACATACCGAATACATGACCCGTGACTGATGGGAGACATGACCAGTGTTTAGGACAGATCAATGTGTACATACCGACTGATGGGAGACATGACCAGTGTTTAGGACAGATCAATGTGTACATACCGACTGATGGGAGACAGGAAAATGTTATGACATATCATGAAAATATTTTCTTATATTCAAATATAAATCATATTTGGACAAATACAGCAAAAATACCTAAAAACTGAAAAGATAGATGCATGAAGTAAAATGTCAACATATTCAACACTAAACATGACAATCATACAGCATCCGATAAAGACAATAGAGTTGTCCAAAGTGGTGTGGGTTACAAAAATCTAACTTTCAACATCATGGACAATATGCAGAGCACACGGAAAATCACTCAAGTTAATAATAAGTCACATTAATAACATGTATTACCACCCCATGTCCCAGTACACACAAAATCTCTCCCATGCACAGAAGAAGTCAGTCATCATGTGGTATACGTCGCCATTCTCCTTGCAGGGCCTGAATCAGTTCTTGTTGGTTGGCTGGAGGGTGTGGATGTTGTGAAACATGACAATCCATGACATCCCGTACGTGTTCTATGGGGGACATGTCTGGCAAGCATGCTGGCCATGGCAACATGTTGATGCTCTTAGTTCCAAGGAAGTTCTGTACAATTCTGGTTGTATGGGGTCTGGAGCTGTCATGCTGGTAAAGAACACCTCATGGCTGCTGCTGGAGAAATGGTAGAACAATCGGACGAAGAATGTCATCCATGTAACACTGAGCTGTAAAGTCTCCGTTAACAATGACCCGTTATGTTCTATCCTGCCCACAGATCTCTCCCCACACCATGACACTCCCTCCACCATATGGCATGACCTCCTGAATGCAACAAGCTGCCAATCGTTCTCCCCTTCAGCCGTAAACATGCAGTCTTCCATCAACTCTGAACTGGCTTTCATTAGTGAGGACTACCCACTGCCAACATTGGACAGTCCATGACCATCTCAATCTCAGACAACGATGTTGCATGGTAAATAAGTGTTCTCTATGTCGTCTGTAAGCCCTTATTTCCATGAGCCCTGAGTCACTGTCTGTTGACTAACACTGTGAACTAAGGCATTCATTGCTGATGACGTTACTGCGATTCCAGAGATGCAAGGTACACAAGTACCGGTCACCATGGGGCGTTGTCACCCTGGGTCTGCCTGTTCTTGGCCTGTCTGATGTCTGGCCTGTCTGATGTCTGGCCTGTCTGCCTGTAACACTGCATCAAGTCCGTTACAGCAACATGGGATCAACCAGAGGTTCTTGCAATGTGGGCATGGGTGGCACCCATCTGAATCATACCCAGGGTTCACTCACACTGTTCGGGTGTCAAGTCGCGGCATTCCTATGGTGACATTTTTTTTATCATTATGGATGCCTGACATGCCGTCTAAACCATTTTAATACCCTTATTGCACATGAAGTTGTGATTTTCATGGGGCACATGCTTTTCAGTTTTTCTGGTATTTTGGATTGATTTAGACTGAATTTGTTTTTCTGAAATTTCAATTTTGAAGTGGAAAGTTTCTTATGGCCTTCAGTTTAGTTGAAAGAATTTTCTTACATTCACATTCAGATATAAAATATATTTTGGACAATACAGAAGACAACATTTTGAAATCTTAAGTAACTAGATGTGGGTTCGTATAATTTTTACGTTTTGGTAACCAACTATTCTGTTACTTAATTTCTATTTGCACGATTACCAGAAAGCGATTCTTAACACATATATTACATGTTCTGTTCTATACAGACATACCAAATATAATTTAAACAAATTAATTTTGAAAATAAAAATTGTATTTTACAGGTGTGTAAAATCAGTTGAGACAATATTCTGAAGTATGTATTAATTTTAAAACATATCAGTTCAATAGCTATCTGATTGGTGGTTTGATTCAATTTACAGTTGCGTAACCACATGCAAATAGAACAAAGGTGTGTGAAATATTGTGCCTTGCTGTAAACAGATGAACAAGGAAAACTTAATTAACTCATTCTCTCCCATTTTTGACTGTAGTCGAGACACGACTGGTTTTCCTAACCACAGCTGTCAACATTCACACGAGTTATCTATCATAATTCTGGGAATACTAGAACATAGTAGAATAACAATTGAACATGTGCAGTGTATTTGTTTGTCTGGTGTTCTATTTTAGTTATTGTAATATGGAAAAGAAAACGAAAAACAGTTCAAATTTAATTTGTTTATATTTTATTAATGACGTAACATGTATACGGGTAAAAATGTCTTGATATTTGTAAATTATTTATTTTAAAAGAACTTGGACATTATTATTTAATGAATATTTAAGGTTTTTAAAGGATACATATTCACTGAAAATAACTGATACAGATTTTGAAGAAGATGACAGTTAGGATTGAGATAAGTAAAAATAAAGTTTCTGAAAGAGTCATAAACAATTACGACAGATAAATGTAACTTTTATTATTGTAATTAAGCTCACTAAGATATCCACACAAATATATTTATTTAAAATAGTGTTACATTACATGTAGTTGTTTTCTTATAATGTGATGTTGAAGAAAAAAGTAGGTTAAAAATGACAATTTGTTATTGGAAACTGGGTTCAGTGATGACGTTTTTCTGACTGTAAAGCTGGGTGCATAAGAGTCAAAGATTGTGATATTAAAGCAAACTAACCTGCCGGTTCGAGCATACAAGACACACACTTGGTGATGGCATCACTTGATGTCCTGGGGCTATTCCACCTCGTAATGCCAGCTTCACGCAGAAGATTCTGTTGAAAACAAGATATATGCACTTACAGGTTGTACTATACCAAATAAAATCCCATAGGTGACAATGTTAATGCATGTAATTAACAACACTCAGTGCAATATGTCGACCAAGCTACATGTATGTATGGCTTCTTTTCGATAGATAACCAATTGGTTTACAACACTCCTTGTGGAAGTTAATTTTACAGGTACCCCCTTACATTTTTCAAGCAACTGAGGTAACAGATAAAATAAAATTGTATACATTTATTGTTCAAATAAAACAAATGATTTTGACAACAAACTCTGTCACATTTATTACCATTGGGACGACTGGTGGCATTAAATGTTCATCTCACTTCAAACTTTGACCAAGCTGGATGTTATTAAAAACAAATTATTTCACTTTTATTTGTACATAACCATCATCCAATATAAAAAAAGAATCTGTTTTTTTTTTTTTTAACAACGCACTCAACACATTATAATTACAGTTATATCGACGTCAGACATATGGTTATGTCGAGAAAAAACCCAGTGGTTAGCTGACGGGGATCGATCCTAGACCGACCGTGCATGAGGCGGGCACTGTACCACGCACTCAATCTGGATACAACAATGTATATGTATGACGTAAATGACATGAAGTTTAAGTTTAAAAAACAAAAAACACACAACAAAACACCTGTAGTTAAAATAAGTATAAAAACAATAAAAGTTTTTGTCACTCTACTATATATGTATACAAGTGTTACATAAATATATAATCAACACTGTTATATTTTACCAATTGAGCCTACTGCAATTTCCTGTATTTAAGCCATATTAGTGTAATATTTAGATTTCCTGCATCCAAATATACGCGTGTATATATATATATATATACACAGTAAAACCTGCCTTCGTGGCCACCTCCATATGGCGACCACCCTGAGGTCCCCCCAATGAATTTACTATATATTTTACCTCTATATGGCAACCACCTGCTCAATGCTCAATGAACCTGCTATCGCGGCCACAATTGTTTTTTAGTGCAAGTTATAAAGAAATGTCGGCAATCGTAAAAAAAAAAACGTAAGATGTTTTTGTTGATATAACCAATTGGCTTGATAAACAGCGGTCCTTTAAAGGTCGTCGGTCACTTAGCTAGAGTTAAATACGGGTAATTAGCGGCAATCATTAGTCCCGTCTACGGAGGGGTGCTTGCCTGTGTTCGTTAATTAACAAGTGTTTTTAATCTGGATTAACGGAGCAATGTACTAGTCATCGGCGGTAGTCATTAAACGCAGTTGATAAGAGGGTATCTAGCCTAAAACAACTGGAGTTAAATGTGTCAACTCTAGAAGGAATTAAATACTGCTGCAGTTTATTTCTGATATTTATTTTCAAAATGCCACCTAAACCCAGTAAGCCGATTGCGTTAACGTTGGAACAGAGAGTAGAGGTCATTAAAAAATCAGAGAAAGACAAATTGAGGGCTAGACAAATTGCTGAACATTTCGAGGTGGGTAAAACTCAGATTGATGGCATTTTAAAGAGAAAAGCGGAGGTGTTGGCAGATTATGATAACAACCAGCCCTCTGACAGAAAAAGACAGAGAAAACTTACAGGCAATGAGGATATTAACATGTTGGTTTGGAAATGGTCAAATGGGTGGCTGGATTCATTCAGGCATAGGCACATCATCGCAGGTACACTAAGTGGGGAGTGACGTAAGTGACACTGCAGTTGGGGACTGGAAGTCAAAGTTGCCAGTGGTGTGTGACGGATATGCTCCTAAGGACATTTTCAATATGGACGAGACCAGTCTGTTTTACAGGGATACAACTAAGGCAACACCTAAAGTGAAAGGTGATGAATGTGCTGGCGGTAAGCGTTCTAAGGAGAGACTGACCATGGCACTATGTGCAAGTATTACCGGAGAAAAATGTGAAAGCATGGATGAACACCGGATTGTTTGAGTGGTGGCTGCAGAGATTTAACCGCAAGATGAGACGACAAGGAAGAAAAGTGTTACTGTTTGTCGATAACGCCCCATCTCACCCTGCATCTCAACTCAGTAATGTGAAATTAGTATTTCTGCCAGCAAATACCACTTCCAAATTGCAACCGATGGACCAAGACATCATACAAAAAAAATTAAGCTCAAATACCGGAAAAGACAACTACAGCATGTGATCTCTGCCATGGAAAAGGATACAAGCAAGTGTGGTTCACAGCTTCTGAAAGAAATAAACATTCTGCAGGCCATCTACTGGATCCATAATGCATGGAAACACATGGAAGCATCCACCATCCAGAAGTGCTTCGCAAAATGTGGGTTCAAAGATTCTGAAGTAGCTATTAGTGCAGCCAGTGACGTAGACACTGACGATGACAATGACTTGCCTCTAGTTATATTGACCAAGTCAAAGCAACTGTTCACCTGTACATTTCAAGAGTTGGCCGACTCAGTTTGTTTGTTTGTTTAACGACGCACTCAACACATTATAATTACGGTTATATCGGCGTCGGACATATGGATATGTCTAGAAAACTCCCAGTGGATAGCTGACGGGGATCGATCCTAGACCGACCGTGCATCAGGCGGGCACTGTACCACTGGGCTATGCTGCCTGCCTGGCCGATTTTAATTTGCTCAACGAAAATATTCACTTCTATCGTATTTAACATCTTAAAGTATATACAGCCAATCGTTACGCACCAAAATAGTAACCTGAAGATCTCAAACAACGTTTACTATTTTTGTGACCACCGACTTTTGTTGCTTTCACTCACAGTTACTTAGCCATTAGTAGTGATCTCTTTACTTAATATCAGTTGTTTCATTTGTCTTTTAGAATAACATTTTGTTTGGGATTTGAATGATTATACAAACAGCGGACGTGATAAATTTAATATACACCAACTTTATGAACACAAAACTTCATGATCGTGGCACATCTGTTCTCAAGAATTGTTGTTATTTTTAGAAAACACTGCAATGTCCATGGAAACTGTTTTTTTAAATAGATGTTAAAACTATGTTCAGTGGTTGAGAAAAACATGAACGTGTACAGCGTGTCAGACTAAACTCAACGTAACCTGTGTGCATCACATTTTGTCTTCGCCAATTTGGCATTGTGGTTGGTTTGGAGACATGCTCCCCTGAGAAAATGCTAAATTTCATGTGTTCAAATACAACATTTCCAGCATTCTGATCACAATAACAGGGAAATGTTAGGATGTTAGGGTGTGTGTGCATACACGACACCCTTGTTCCACAGTCCATACAGCTTGCCTGTTGAGTGGCAGGAGTATATCTTCATAGCATTTTTATTTTTCTTGTTATTTTGGTAAATACACCTATACCACGAGACGTGAGTGAAGAATTGAACTTCATACCTAGTCCGCAAAGAATAAATAATGAACGAGCATCTGCCTACTGGTTTGACTCTAGGTAGCCCCTTAATTCATGGTACCATTACAGATTATCAACACTACCATGTGCAAACAGATGTTTGTTTTGTTTAAGGTTTATCAATCATCTGACAGTCTTAGGGAGGAAACCCACTACATTTTTTCCATTAGCAGTAAGGGATCTTTTATATGTACCATCCCACAGACAGGATAGCATATACCACAACCTTTGATATACCAGTCGTGGTGCATTGGCTGGAACGAGGAATAGCCCAGTGGGTCCACCGACAGGGATTGATCCCACACCAGCCACGCATTAAGCGAGCGCTTTACCACTGGGCTACATCCCACCCCTACATGCAAACAGATTCAGCTTATCAAGACTATGTTGATACTAAAGTGAAACTCCTCTAAACCGGACACCCTCTGGACCAAGTAAAATGTCAAATTTTAACAGGTATCTGCTTTAGAGGGGGGTCCACTTTTGAGAGGTTTCACTGTAAGAACATTTATCAAGACTACTAAATTACTACTCACCTCCAGGTCCTTACACAGATCATTAAGACTAATTCGAACATCTTCGACATCTTCTGTGCCTGTTGGCTGAACTAATGCTTTCAATGCTAATGCGGCAAACTGTTCAGTGAATTTCTTTTTGTCACCATCTTTAGGCCAGGCAACCTGGAGAAAAACCAACAAAAACATCCTCCAAATGCAATAATTTATTATGTGAAAACTTTAATGATAATGCAAATTGTAATATGCTAATAAATAAAGCAGAAAACATTTTGTTTTCAAAATATAGATTAGTAACAATATGATAATTGATTAGCAAGTAAATAATTATGTTTTACATCAATCTGTATTTGTTGCTTATAATTATTTTATTGATTTGCCAATCAAGGGAAATTTGTTAGTCCGGACACTTTTAGAAGAAACCCACACCATCCAGATTAAAGAGGCTCAACTGTACACTAAACTATCACTCATACCAAATATGTTAGCTATCCATAAAGGCATCAGAGAAGCTTAACAAAACTTTGACCCATTTCGAAATTATCCAGCCTTGCCACATTCATGGACTTCAAATCAAACATGTTGGAAAAATAATACAAGTGTTTTCAAATCTGAAACTGAATAATAATTTCTGGCACAAGTCCTTTTGTAGATGTTTTCTTTAAATGTTTTGACGAGAAAAGGATTAATTTTCTCCAGACAAGTGTCACAAAAACCATCTACATAATGACTCGTGACAGACATATTTAAAAGTTCAATCATACTTATACTTTTAGTGTAATTATTATAAAATTCACTGCATTTTATATTTGTACCGTGATGTCACGACCCTGCTCCAAGCTGATATATGTTACGTCACCAGAAGGTATGCATGCGGTGGTTGATATTATGTGACACCACATACTACCTTTGATTAGTGAATAATGTAATGAACAGGTAGCAAAGGCCATCTACCTCATAAATGATGGAACCAATTATGGGTTTTCTAGAACGGCTTTCTGGCATCTTTTTACTGGTAGCAGTGTTTCCCCCAGGAATTCAAGTCAGATGGTTGGTAAATCAAGGGAGGTAAACCGAGCCCCCGTAGGGGTCAAGATTGCTAGGGGGTCTTGGGGCATGCTCCCCCCGAAAAATTTGGAAAATCCAGTTGCTTTTAGATGCATTCTATACATATGGTTGTTATGAATTAACTAATGCAAGTCAGAAAGATATATTTCAATAATGATTGTTTATTTAATTTGCATAAGATTTTAAAAAAACACATTTTGGCAAGGTGTAGTAGGATGTTGCACAGCATTAACAGTACTGCCACGAAGTCAAATGAACAAGTCAATCTGGTCAGTCCAATAGCCTTGGCATCATTTCTCTCTGTAGCCTATAAGTCAAAATATAAATGTCATTCAACAGTAATCTCTTTTTCTAAAGTAATAAAAACAATAACTTTTATTTTTTAAAATAATAATTTAAAAAAAATATGTATATATATATACATGTATGGTCCCAACATGCTTTTTTTAAAGTAATAAAACCAAATTAATTATTTTAAAATAAATAAATAAATAATTATTATTATATATATATATGATCCCAGTTAAATTATATATTTAATGTAAAATTCGCTCCAGAAAACCAAAGCGCGATGATCAAAGAATACCAACTTAGTCAATAACGGGATTACGATCACACAGTTAAACTTAATGTCATGAGCAATGCTCCAGGGTCAGAGTGCCTGAGTTGGTAATCTTAAATCACTATTACAGCTGGCTGCTGTGCGACTCATAAATTACAGAGATTAACTAGCTGCTGCCATTTGATCTCTAAAACTCATGATTATCATTTATTTTAGTTTACTTGAATTGAAACTAACAAAAGAGGAAGAGAGAGAGACAAAAAAATCCGCGGTCCAATTGAAAATAAACTGCGTAAAATGACGTTCTGGAACATCAATCGAATTCGTCCTCAAAAAGAACTCACGGAAATTAATGATGTTGATTTGACGGAAATTAGGCGCCATTTTTACAATTCTGAATGTAAACATGTGTTCACATCCCCAATCCCCACCCGCCTTTAGAATGAACCGTGGATATATATATTATATATATATATTTTTTTTTTCGATCAGCGGATTTATCACAGAGGTGGGTCCCTTTATTTATGGAGTTACACATTTTACGGTCCCGGCAAAGATTTTTACGGGGTCGGCACGGGTAGACTGAACTGGAATAAGATTTGCTATGGATGTATAGCCACCACTGATTGCTAGTCCTCTTAATTTTATAACACAATTCTTTCAACTAACAACAGCTTCTTCCAGCAGTTCCTTCTCAGACCTTTCACGCCAAATGTTTTGCAAAGTCCGCTGGACAATTTTCCCCTTTTTGTTTTCAACTTCTATCTTTTCTGGTTTATCTAACAGCAGTTGCAGCATAACTGAAAAGAAAGAGAAAAGACAATTGTTGACCCTTTTTAGAATCCAGGGCCTATGCTTATATAACTTTAGTCTAGACTCAGATCTTTAATAATGTTACATGTACGCAGTTTGTAAGGCAATGCTATTATATCATCTCAAGACACAATTCTAGTCTAGACACTAATAAAAAACATTAACAGCTAGACAACTATACAAGTATATGTCATCTCTCTTATCTACCACTAGACATACAGCTCACTATCACTAGACACATAGCCCATGATCACTAGACTCTTAGATCATAACCATAAGACACAGAGCTCATAAGAACTATACCACATCACTGACTATCATTTGACAGAGCTCACGGCAACTAGAGCATATCACTGACTACCATCAGACACAGAGCTCATGACAACTAGAACACGTCGATGACTACCATCAGACACAGAGCTCATGACAACTAGAACACATCAATGATTACCATCAGACACAGAGCTCATGACAACTAGAACACATCAATGACTACCATTTGACAGAGCTCATGGCAACTAGAGCACATCACTGACTACCATCAGACACAGAGCTCATGACAACTAGAACACGTCGATGACTACCATCAGACACAGAGCTCATGACAACTAGAACACATCAATGACTACCATCAGACACAGAGCTCATGACAACTAGAACACATCACTGACTACCATCAGACACATAGCTCATGACAACTAGAACACATCAATGACTACCATCAGACACAGAGCTCATGACAACTAGAACACGTCGATGACTACCATTAGACAGAGCTCATGACAACTAGAATACAGAATGCTGATGACTGACCAAGACCAAAGACATTGTTTACTGACTGTACAGAATGCTGATGACTGACCTATACCAACACATTTTTGTTGACTGTACAAAATGCCGATGACTGACCTACACCAAGACTAAAGACATTGTTTATTGACTGTACAGAATGCTGATGACTGACCTACACCAAGACCAAAGACATAGTTTATTGACTGTACAGAATGCTGATGACTGACCTA
>JAECMU010029987.1:0-11458 GCA_016106625.1 Dracogyra subfuscus | reverse complement strand
CCTTACGTTGGTGAATTCAGTAGGCTCGAACGCATCATCGATGGACACAGCACCAGTGGGGAGAGATCCTCTTTACAGATGAATCCAGATTCCATCTCAGCCATGCCGATGGGTGGATACGGGTGTGGAGGAGATGTGAGAGATACGCCAACTGTTGTGTCCAAGAGCTGAATTGCTGGGGAGGTGTTAGTGTAATGATTTGGGGAGGACAGACATTCACATCTTCCGAGGACGTTGCAACACCCAAACCTACAGAGATGAGGTCCTCCAAAACCACGTCATACCCCACATCGCAACTAACCCTCACCTACAGACGTTGCAACATGACAACGCCAAGCCTCACACAGCCAGACTCACCATGGCCTATCTGAACCAACAACACATTTTTGTCACCCAACCTTGCCCTAATAGAACATGTTTGGGATGAAATGGGATGATTCCTCCTGCAACAAGCCCCTGCTCACACTCTTCAGCAACTTGAGGCAAATTTGGTTCGTATATGGCATCAGATCCCCCAGGCCTTCATCAGGAGGGTCATCTGCTCCATGAGACGTCGCTGTGCTGCCATATTGGAAGCCCATGGTGGCCACACCCGGTATTGACATTTGGTACCATATTACCAGAAAGTCTATTTGCATCCCAAAGCACAATATGTGCTGGTTAATAAAATTAAAGGATGTTAACAACCTCTTGGATTTTGTTATCTCTTTGCAGAATAGTATCTTTTTCATAATACAGTGCCTGAATAGAATTTGTTTGCTACTGTCACGGATTTAATGACACTTGAGTTGGTGCTGCGTTTTCTATGGCTGTCAGTATATTAATGTGTATATAAGAACTTAAAGGAAAGACTTCATTGATAAAGACAGTTGGATTTGTAAACTAAATGAATCCTGCTAAATTTGCAGTTAGGCTTTATGTTTGATTGAAACATATTTTAATGTTTGTTTAAAAACCAAATGAATTAGGTACAAGTTATACAACTTGCTAGACTTTCTCCAGGCTTTATATTTGAAAGCAAATATCCGCTGATTAAAACGTGTTGAGGTGTCAAACTAACATTTCTGTTTTTTCTAGGTTGCTATAGCAGATATGGAAGTGAACACGGTAACCGAGATGGTTCTTCACATCTTCAGCACAATTATCATCCAGCTTCAGAAAATACCCATTATGTAAGTAATAACAGACACCTATTTTGGGTCTCAGCAATTTAGGTCTTCAAAGATGGAAAATAGTGAGTGATTCTACACACACCTTTCATCGTTTTGTTTAACTATCTTTAGCTATGATGCTTATATTATTTTTGAGAAACTGCTTTCAGTATATGAATTTTCCCACATATAATGGAGAGGCCACAATTTGGAGGGTCCACATTAGTAACATCCCTGTTGACTTGGACAAATTAAAACATAAAAATATACTTTACTTGCATCATGTGCCACTTGCAGAAGTAAATGTATAGATATCTTTTGAATTTGATTAGACTTTAAGCCTCATTTATTGTGTCAAATTGAGATGCTTGTTTTATTTACAGCATGTATCTAAATCTTATTTCAGTTTGAATGAAGCAGCAGGTATGATGGTGTCCTTTTTCCTAGACTCCACGATCGCCAGTCACACGGTATGTAATCATCTTAATTTATGGTAGAAACATAATCCTAAATGTAAATTTATAAAACTGAGGACTCTACTCCAGACCTAAACATCTTTACAAACATAGTCCCAGACGTCTAATTATTTATGATACACCTAAAGGTTTTAAACTGGTTTACAAGCATAGTCCCAGACATGTAATTATTTATGATACACCTAGAGATTTTAAATTTGTTTACAAGCATAGTCCCAGACGTCTTAATTATTTATGATACACCTATAGGTTTTAAACAGGTTTACAAGCATAGTCCCAGACATGTAATTATTTATGATACACCTAGAGATTTTAAACTTGTTTACAAGCATAGTCCCAGACGTCTAATTATTTATGATACACCTATAGGTTTTAAACAGGTTTACAAGCATAGTCCCAGACATGTAATTATTTATGATACACCTAGAGATTTTAAACTTGTTTACAAGCATAGTCCCAGATGTCTAATTATTTATGATACACCTAAAGGTTTTAAACTGGTTTACAAGCATAGTCCCAGACATCTAATTATTTATGATACACCTAAAGGTTTTAAACTGGTTTACAAGCATAGTCCCATACATCTAATTATTTATGATACACCTAAAGGTTTTAAACTGGTTAACAAGCATAGTCCCAGACGTCTAATTATTTATGATACACCTAAAAGTTTTAAACTGGACATTCACACTTTTGTTTGTCTTGAGAACACAGCATATTCAGAATGTCTAAAGGATGTTAAACTATTCTGATGAAGGTCATTGGGTCCAATGATTGTCACTCTGTAGTATATGTGACAGTGTCCATGGTATGTGTTGTCCTGTCTGAACAAGTGTAAACAAGTGTATATCTAAATGGTTTACACTTGACAACATCACATTTGTATTTATCTCGAGAGTACAGTGTATTCTGAATGTCTGAGGGATGGGATGTAGCTCTGCTAAAGTTCATAGGTTCTAGGATTGTCACCCTGGAGATTGTTTAACAGAGGCCATAGTGTGAACTGTTTTATTTATGGAAACATGCATATTTATTCTGTGACAGAGGCCATGGTATGTACTGTATTGTCTGTGGACAAGTGCATATAAAATACATTGGTGTTATTCAATAGAAGTAGCATTTGTGGCAAAATCAGGTTTCTTTACTCGCTCTAAACCCAAGTGCCATGCTTAGTGTAAAATGTGCTGGGGTGTTATAAACATTCCTTTCCTTTCTGATTGTGTGTGGTCAATACAAGTGAGTGTATTATTTCTCACACTTGTGTGATATTGCAGGCTGCCGCTGCCTTGCTCTTCAGCCAGATGGTGTACTGTGGTGTGGCGGTCGAGGTGCAGCCGGAGGAGATGTTACAGGCGTGTTTAGCGGTCTTCACCGACCTTGCTGAGGTGAATGTTTGATTTGTTGTGTGTCATATGTCATATGGTTTAACATGCACATTCAGAACAAGCTGTTGTAGCGCACACCTATCATGGGTGCAAGAGC
This sequence comes from Dracogyra subfuscus, assembly GCA_016106625.1. Classification (NCBI taxonomy): domain Eukaryota; kingdom Metazoa; phylum Mollusca; class Gastropoda; order Neomphalida; family Peltospiridae; genus Dracogyra; species Dracogyra subfuscus. Next base: position 8,349 of record JAECMU010029987.1, on the reverse strand, counting down.
TTGCAAAGCAAGCTCTTTCGTCCATGACAGAAAGGTGGGGGGGATGTAGGAGGGACCACCTGCACTGGCAGATGCAAGGGAGCATCAGCAGTCTGATCAAGATCGGTAGCAGGCGGGGGTGGTGGTGGTGGGGCTATGGAATTTTGAATGGAGCATTAATTATGCCAAAGAGAAAAGGTGTGCATTTCAGTATGAAGGAATTTTTGGCACCATTTTTGAACGGTCGGCCGAAAGAAAAAAGGATACAGAGCTAATATAGTTTTGGAATTTAGTAGATCGAGAGTAGCTCTTGATTTGTTGTTCAATCATTTCTTTTTATACTTTAACCTGACCTCTCGTACTGAGTGTATTTCCCTCTTAAATCTTTGGACTGGTTCAGGACTGGTCTGAATATTTCAACAGTCAATTCAACCATCTCTTCCTTCTTTTTCTTTCCATCAAAGTTGACTTCACTTTACAATTACTGTTATTTTACAATTAATACTATGAAGCCAAAAAACCATAAACAAAGACCTTTACGTTGGTTTTCTAATTATATTAAATGAATATTGATTGTTTTGATTTGTTTTTTAAAGTTTACATGTACTATATGTTTAAAGCAGATTATAATCTTGAGAGCTCACCTGAGGTGCTTGGGTTGTATGATCAAACCATCTCTGCTGACCTTTGTTTTCCCTGTTCCATGACTGGTACATCAAAGTGCTGTACTGTCTGTGGGAAAGTGCATCCGAAAGATACTTTGGTACTAATAAAAACAATGTAGCAGGTTTCCTCTGAAGACATTATGTCAAAACTACCAAATGTTTGACATCCAATAGTTGATAATTAGCAAATCAATGTACTCTTAGTGGTGTCATTAAGGAAAATGATCTTCATCTTGATACAGACTTGCATGTTAAATTAGATTTTATTCACCTGTCCTTACCATATTTATACAACATAAATTTTATTTTAACAGATATGTGTTCGCTGTCCATTTGACTATGGGGTGCTTGATGGCTTGTTGCTACTGCTCTGTGAACTGCTAGCTCAGGTAATTTGGTTTCTCCTGGTGTCTTGTCCAGATATGTGTGTGTTATGTAGCTCAGTGTTAAAGTGCTTGATGGATTTACGATTGATCCCTGTTGGTGGGCCAGTGAGCTATTTCTTGTTCTGACCAGTACTGCACAAATGATATATCAAAGGCTGAAGTATATACTATCCTGTATGTGGGATGGTGCCTATGTTATGAAAGATCCTTGCTCCTAGTGGAAAAGAGTAGCCCATGGTGTGTCAGCAATGGGCTTCCTCTCTTGTCATCTATATGTTCCTATACCATATGTCCGACACTATATAATTGTAAATAAAATGTGGTGAATGTTCTTGAAACATTTCTATGTGAATAGCAAAAACATTCATATTTAAGACTACAGCTTTAAGATGACTTGAAAAATATGACATTTATATCAATATATATTTGTTACAGGCTGATGTTCCTGTGGCCCAGCTGTACATTGAGAGTGGTATCTGGAATGCTCTGTGGCACCGCGTGGCCCAGGCCCTGCACGTGACGGATGTGGCGTCCAACATGCCCGTCCACGACATGGAGACGGAAGGGGAGGTGATCGCCAGTTTCTCCCCACCTGACTGGAACCTTGTGTCTCCACAGGGACTGATGGCCGTGCTCCAGATGGCCGTGTCAGTGTTTGCTAAAGTAAGTTCCTTACTGGCTTGTAATGCCCACTGGCTTGTTTATTCTTCTGATGATGTTAGGTTTTACACCCAGATATTTCTTCCAAGATGAAAGTTTTCCCAGTTTGTGCATTTTGTGTCATCTCTATGTTTTCTGGTTTTCGGCTGTTTCTCCATATGGTTTTTACTGGCTTTTCATACATTCTGAATGGGGGTCGCATTTTAAGATCATTCTGCAACCCTGAGCCAGTATTAAAATGTCCAGATTTTATTTCTTAGCCCACTTTCATAATGCTATATCTCATACCATTCTTCATGGAGCAGACATTTGCCGTTTAGGCTATTAATGTTGTTTTTATTTATATTTTGATTTAGTGGCTGTTGGGTATGTTTTTTTACAAATTGCACATGAAAATATAATATTTTGGTTTTTAACAAAAAACCTTTTTTTGTTTAACAAAATTGAAATTATGACTAAACCAACATACTTGAACTTGAGGCTAATATGTGGGTATTTCTTAAGGGAATGGGGGTATAGGAACATTTATTGCTATATCAAAAAATACTTTTGATTCTTATTGTTATTGTCATGTTCCCCTTCCATTGTTATACTTTAAAAAGAAATTTATTTTTAAGATTTGTAGAACTGCTCCCCTGTTTTAATTTCTCAACTGAAATTTTATTATTAGGAGAGCGATGAATTGATTTTCTGCAATTTCCAAATTAAGAATCTGGTAAATGATCCATTATATATTACTGAAATCAGAAATTCTCTTTTTAATACTGTATAAAATACATTCCATATCTGATTTTGGAGTTAGTTATTTAATTAAAGTTTTTTTTACTTAACAACAGTGTACAAAATAAAGTAGAATAGAGATTGAAATACTATTTAAAGCAATGATTGTTTTTTTTGCAGGAAACGTATCAGTGTATTCCCAATCTAGCTGCTGCAGACAGTGTTGTCATGCTGACCATGGTCCACGTCCTGCACAAGCAATTTCTCCAGACAGTCATTGACGGGTATGCTGTCCATTTTATTTTTGATTCATTATAACTTGATATCTTTTCAATTTCCTATCAGTCCAGCTGGGAAGATTAATTGAGAAGATGAAGGCTCCATCTCCATATGTACGTCTGTCTACCTGTCTGTCTGTCTGCATGTCTGTCCCACATATAGTTTTCTGGATGTTTTTTTCACATTGCCTTGAAATATTAAGCTGACATTTTGTGTATAGCTTTATCTTGTACTGTGGTCATAGCAGTTTACCCATTTTTGACAGTTATTGCCCTTGAACTTAGAAGATATGAAGATGTGTTTTCTGGACCTTTTTGGGACAATACCTCAAGATACTGAGCTGAAATGTTGTGTATAGCTTTATGATGTATAGTTACCGATCAAGTTATGGCCCTTGTACTTATGAACTTGAGATTACTGCAATCACTGAGTGATGTCTTGTTTTCAGTTTTAGCGATGGTAACATACAGTTACTTATTGACATGATCTTGGAGATTACTGTAATGCCTGAATGATGTCTGTTTTTAGTTTCAGTGATGATGGCATGCAGTTAATATTTAACATGATCTTGGATATTACTGTAATTATTGAATGTTGACTTGTTTTTAGTTTTAGCGATAGTGACATGCAGTTAATTATTGACATAATCGTGGAGATTACTGTAATCACTGAATGATGTCTTGTTTTTAGTTTCAGTGATGATGGCATGCAGTTAATTATTGACATGATCTTGGAGATTACTATAATCACTGAATGTCTGTTTTCAGTTTCAGTGATGATGGCATGCAGTTAATTATTGACATGATCTTGGAGATAACTGTACTCACTGAATGTCTGTTTTCAGTTTCAGTAATGATAGCATGCAGTTAGATATTGACATGATCTTGGAGATTACTGTAATTACTGAATGTCTCTTTTCAGTTTCAGTGATGATGGCATGCAGTTAATTATTGACATGATCTTGGAGATTACTCAGCTCTGCTGTTTTCCATTTGCTGTGGATGCCAATGAGGAACTATTGATGGAAATACAACAGTGAGTTGAAAACTGCGGAACATGAGTTATAATATCCAGCAATCACTGTAGACATTGGAAAGATATGATGAATAGATAAATCTCTATGTTTTCGGTCACTGACCAAAGATATAGGTCACGTGACATAAACCTGACTCGACTTGAGTATTTCAGAGTAGTTTTCAGTAAGCATACTCTTTAAATCATTCGTTGAAGTACAGTAAATACAAATAACTTTTAGTTTAGCTATAACAATATAAAACTTGTATATTTATTTATGAATTAGAGTTTAGAAATGCTTTTTTAATGTGACAGAATGTAATGATATCTTGTATGACATTATACAACAAAAGCCTTGCTAGGTTGACTATACTAGAATAAGTAATTATTTATTCCTGTAGGATTGCAGGATAAAAGAAATAACTGGTTACTGTCTTAAGATATCGCCTTTATCCTGCTCAGGTCGAATGACGAATGCAGCTTGGCAGAACCTCGCTGCATTTGCCATTCTAACCTTCGCAGGATAAAGCCGATATCTTAAGACAGTAACAAGTTATTCCCTATTTATTCTTCTCTGTAGAGCTATTCTTCACTGAAGTTTAGTCCTGTTCAAATGCTTATTCACTGAGGTGTCTTTGGTATTGGTGTTGTTAGAAGACCTGTAATATATCCCTGAGATAAGAATGAAATTTTGATCTGTTAATCATGTGTGATTTGAAACATTTAGTTCCAACTTCTTTATGGCATAGTTGTTGTTGAAGAATGAAAACATTACCTTTCATGTAGATAATTATGCAATTTCTTCAGTTAATAAGATTCTACATACACAAATTATTGTCATATTAGAACCCATATTTTCTAGAGTTTGACTTATGTATTTCCTCAAGCTGCCTGTATACAACCAATCTTCTGCCGCGACTCGTGTCTGCCTGCTCCAAGTATCTGACCAAGGAGCACTTGGAGACGCCCATGGGTTTGGTAGCCAGACTGGTTCTGGGAAATAGGATCTTTGTGAAGCAGTTCGCAGCAACCATGGATGAAATAAAGGTAATTTATATTGACGAAATGCTTCTAGTTTTCATTTCATCTGTTTTTTTCTACTTCTTCTAATTTTTGTATTATTTCATATGTTGTAGAGGTGTGAACAAAATTTGTCTCTTTATGTTACCTTTAAAAAAAGCAAAAACTAGCACCACAAAATCGAGTATTTTAAAAATAAATGGTAAGAATGTCTGTATTCATTCATCTGTATAATACTCATAATTGACATGTATAATCATATTAACCTCTATGATAATCATGAACTAGACAGCCTCATTCTGACCTATGTAAGCTTTGATAATTTAATATAAAATAGCACTTAAGTCATCCTAATGCCTGTAACTCAGTATTGACTAATGATTTTAGCTTTATTAGGATCATATACATTTTAAATACAGCTTATGTATTTGAATCCTTTCTTGGCTTCTTGTGAATAAGAAAATTATGTAATGCGTGTACATTGTTAATTATGTCTTATTTCAGGGTGTGAATTTCCTGTCCGAAGCAATAAAGGATGACAATCCATTGTCAGTTGTGTGTGATACTATCTCGGTTTGCAGTCATCTAGTACGGACCTCACCAGAACATCTCAGTCTTGTGAAGGCTGTCTTCAGAGGAAACAAAGGTTCATTTTAATAATTTTAATAACAGAACCGTACATATTGATAACAGCTAGCCATTCATTTGAGAAACAGAACTATTCACTTTAATACTTTGAAACTCTTCTAAAACTGACAACCACAGAACCAATTTTAAAATATCATGTTTTAAGGGGTATCTGCTTTAGAGATGTTCTGTCCAGTACTAATATTTAAAAAGGAAACATAAAAAATGTCTGATTTTCATGGAATTCAAGTTTACAGACAGTCTGGTTTTCATTGGTGTCACTGTAACATCATTCATTTTAATAACTGTTACAGAATCATTCCTTTTGTAACAGAACAATTCATTTTGGTAATAGAACTATTCATTTTTTATTTTTTTTTTAATTTAAAAAGTAATAGCAATATATTAGTAGCAAAGAAACTCATTCAAAGGACATATTTAGCATATATACAAAAATAAATAATGATTGCGATAATATGACATCAATGAAAATTGTCACTTTATGAAGAATGGTGCTGTTATTAAAATGAATCATTCTGTTATTAAAGTGAATCATTGTTAATAAATTGAATGTTTGTGATAGTGAAATGAATGGTTCTGTTGTTAAAATTGGCTTGTAGCTGTGTGTATTCATAACAGAATATTCTTGGCACATATAAGCATGTATAAGATGGAAGATGGGAAATGTGTTTATTTTTGTAAAGGCTTTAAAAGTAGAAACATAATGCTGTATTTGCTTTTAGGAAACACACATATGTTTTAGGAAACAACTATTCTTGCACAGTGATGATGTTTGCTATGTTGTTTATGTTTCAGGTGATTTTGAACCACTGTCACGTCTAATAAGTCACAAATCGGAAGCTGTGAAATCTCGAACCTGTAGCCTGCTTGGAAATCTGATGAAACACGATGGACAGTTCTACCCTGTTCTTAAACAAAGGTAGTACTGACATATACAGTTTGAATGTGATGTACCTCTCACTAAATTTAGAGCACTAGTGTGATGGGTCATAGGGTCAGTTCACATTGGTGAACTCCTTGCATTATATCCTTTTCCAGTACTATAATGACTGGCATATTGAAAGTCATGGTATGTGTTGCCCTGTTTGTGTAGGGGTTTTGTGTGATTGATCTAGGATTGATCTGTTTTCCGGTAGGCCCATAACACTATTTCTCGTTCCAACCACTCCACAACTAATATGTCTGTAGTATGTACTATCCTTACTATTCTAACTGTCTGTGGTATGTACTATCCTTACTATTCTAACTGTCTGTAGTATGTACTATCCTTACTATTCTAACTGTCTGTAGTATGTACTATCCTTACTATTCTAACTGTCTATAGTATGTACTATCCTTACTATTCTAACTGCGGATGGTGCATATAAAAGATCCCTTGTTGCAAATTGAAAAGAATAGCCCATGGCATGGCAGTAGTGGGTTTCCTTTGTGATTATCTGTATGGTCTTTAACCATAAGTCTGACAACATATAACCATAGATAAAATGCACTGGATGTTGTTAAATATTTTGTTTGTGTATGCATTACTAGCTGCTAATCAATAATGTGGTGGAAGCAAACTATCTGAAGTGTTTCAACTATAATGTGTTAAGACATGTGGCCACAGATCGCAGTTATCTTCCCATTTGGTTGTCGAGAATCTGGAAATTAGTCTGCGCAAGTAGTCTGTTGTTTGACTGATTATTTAAGTGGCAACTATTTGACTGAAGTGACAGGGGAGAGCATGTAGTTTGTAAACATGTGTAACTTGTTGACATTGAAGACTTGTTTGTGGTAATTTTGGCCCACGCAAAAATAGTGCTTTTTGTGTAAAATGGGTGTATTCTGGCCAGTTTTAATGGGTGTGTTTGTTTAAACCAATATCCTGGGAGAAAGAGCTGGACAACAGAGGTTGTCCTTTTCAGGGTATGTTTCCTCCAGGCAGGCAAAAGTACATTTAAAAAATCCATGGGCCTGCTAATATTAATACAAATGTTATAGCCACTAATGTTATATAGAAACATATTGCGTAATTAATTTATGATCTCTGTAATAGTTCAGCATTCCTGTTTCTTCTTATTTCCCCCTTAACATTTGAATGTTCTGGAAAAGGTATAATTTTTACTTTAGTTAATTTCTACATGGATGAGATGTTAAAAGTGATTCAATGTTTATTTTTCAGGGACAAGATTTTCAGTGCACTCATATCATGCTTAAAAGATGAAGATTCTAATGTTAGAAAGGTATGATTATAATGTAATGTAACAATGTGACGAATCATATATCTGGTACCTTACTAAACTCTTGTAACTTTGCAATCTCGCAGTGTAAAGCAAAGAGGATTCTTTGTTGTCTAGCAGGTAGTACTAAACCAAATAACGTCCGGCTGGGTCAAAGTTCGAGGTGCACCCAACTTTTGATAGAAAAGTGAACACAACAAGTCCTGTGATTGATTATAAATTTTATTTCATCTAGTACCAATATGTCAAGTAGCCTTGTGCTTGAAAAACATATGGGGTACCTGTAAAAAAAAAGTACTCTAATTTTGTGCGGAACTAGGGTAGTCATAGACGCTACCCATTATCTCAGAACCGAGCAGCTTGACCCCCTATTTTCTCTGATACACTTTAAGTGTAAGGGGTGGTAGTATTTATATCCGTGGTGTTTATGTCGATTGATATGCTGCAGGTAGGAGTTTTAGCCACATATGTTACTATTGTCATCTGTGGAATTTGATTTGGTGTATACACCCAGCAGAGTCTAAGAGACCTTTGTCAATTCGGCCCCAGATGTTTAACAGGTAGCTTATTGTGTTTTGTGTTATACAATTCAAAATCATTCTAGTATTGGGTGCTATAAAAGTATTGACATTCCCATCATCAGCTGTTTGCAATAGTTTTTTCTCCATGATTTATTGAAGGGTTCCAGTTACGCAATCGGCAATGCCAGTTACCACAACAGTGAGTTGTACCTCAAGTTGAAATCTGCCATTCCTCACC
>JAECMU010029951.1:4884-17954 GCA_016106625.1 Dracogyra subfuscus | reverse complement strand
CCCCCCCCCCCCCCCCCAATATTATTAAAAAAAATTTAAATGGAGAAAAATAAATAACAGGAATAAACTAAATCAAATGCACAAAATTAGACCTCAAATGAAAACATTTAAAGGTTTTAGGTCTTTAATAACATTGCATGGTACGTCTATCAAAAATGTTGTTCCTCAATTAACATAGTCATTTGTTTTCACATCTACCTTTACATCTAGTCACGTGGAATTATTTCTCAATGTATAATCATGTACACATTAATTCGGCACTTCACAGCCCCAGAATTTGTCATTGCTATCAGGAGACAAACAGTGGCGTAGCGTGGGTTGTCAGCACCCGGGGCAAGACAAGTATTGTTCCCCCTAACCAAGGACCGCTAGCACTCCTGAGTTCCTTCCACCAGTCCAGAATTTTGCGCACGGGACAACCGGCCCAGTGGCCCCCGTCCACGCTACACCACTGGAGACAAATAAATACTTAATATGTTTGTAATCAGTTAATGTGATGTGAATAATCACAAATTAATCATTCACCAAAAAACAAATTAATTAAAAAACATGAACTTCACAGACTTGCTGTCCTAGCTGCAGTAAAACCTAATGAAACTTGTGCAGAATTTTATTTCATAGATTCGACATCGTAAACGGATGTGATGAAATGTTAGCAGAATTCATCACAATTGGTTAGTGTTTACGACACAAAACATCGTCACATTCACAGTGCAGGTTGCAGACAAAATATTAAATTAAAAGCACACTGTATATAAAAAAAATAAAACATATTTGCATTCAATACAGGTTTAGCATGATGTAAAAACCAAACACTATACACATTGTAAAAAGCAGGTACACAAGTACACAGTAAACTTGTAAATCCATTGCCATTTTAAGTCAAAATACTCAAATTAAACACAGCCATTAACCATAGTATTGCAACGAAAAGAAAATCACTGACTCTGGAAAATTGAACTATAACCGACGACTGATAGGTGAGGTGTGTGTGCCCAGGACAGTATGCTTAAACTGTAATTCGATACAAGCACGGAAATAAGTTGAAATGAATGAATGACAACTAAATGTGAATACAGAATGATGATATGTCTACTTTAAAAAAAAAGATACCATTATGTTTTTCTTCTTTTTTTACAGCAGTCAAAGTATTATTTTTTTTACAATTTTCATGACTGTGTTTTGTGAATAGTATTTAATACGACAGTATCCTTCATGTTCAACTAAAACATTTAAATCAGGCAAATAAATGAAAAGAAACAATATATTGCACATTAGCATGACAAAATCATATAATATACCAGTACTGTAAAATCAATCCTTATTAGGACAACATAAAATCGTTTAAGATGCTAAAAACATATGACGGCGAGGAACCAAATAAATGCCAGTTTCTCGAGAAATAAGACTACAATGCAGTGATGGTAATAAACCATACGACCCTATTCTGAAGAATGGAAGACAAAATGCAGTGATGGTAATAACCCGGGACCTACATGTAATTCACTAAACTCTCGCAACTTTGCGATCTTGGTTTTACAATGATAGTCCATTACGGACTTACAAATCCTGGTTTCAGAACTAAATTAAATCCCAATGATGGTATTTATAAATCTTGGATTCAGAACTCAAATTAAAAACTGAATGCAAAGATGGTAATGAATTTTTAATCCTTAACTCGGAACTAAAATCTCAGTACAATGATAAATTTTGGTTTTAGAGTATCTAGATTAAATTAAATTCAGATGAATTTTGGTCTCAAGAACTTAAATCTGGGCCACTAAAGTAGGTATATTTATTTCATTTAGAACTACTGTATCAGGAAGCCTTGCACTTTAACTAGTGCATTAGAAACTTAGTACCATAACTATATAGAAATTGCTTGGGAAGTCGGTGGTTCCATTCAAATGTCACAAGCATTTCACTTGTTAATTATCTTCAATATGTGCGGATTGTGAATTGGTTTCTGGAAACAGCTATAAATAGGCTAATACTATTTTACAAACGACCCTACTCTACATGAGTTAAGAAAGAAAACACATTTATGCATACAAATATGACTAGAAATTATATAATAATAATTATTTATTTTATTTTATGTTTGAAAAATTGTCAGTGTTTTATTAGTATGTCAGTGTTAAAATGTTTATGGAAGGTCCGGTTTTGAGGGAATTCCGGTTTACTGGTGGTCTGGTTTTGAGAGGTTTCACTGTATTAATAGGATGGTTTGATTTTAAGCTCTCCCCCCCCCCCCACTAGTCCCCAGCACCCCCATATGAAGGAGAGTAATTTGTAGAAATGTATGAAAAACATAAGCTAAATGCAATGATGGTAACAATTTGTAAATGCTGTATTCTGAACAAATACCATGATAGTATAACAATGAATTTCTCTATATGCAGATACAAGTATACAACCAAATAATTAACTTGCCATACAAAAAGAAAAAGAAGAAAACAAGTTTTCTGTAATTCGTTTTAGCTATTTGAGACAAACAATATGATAAACACCCAAACAATGTGATATGAATAGTGATACTTGAGGACAGTGCAAAGAACAATCAAAACCAACTTTTTGAAAATCACGAAACCGTCTTCATGCAACTTTGAGATAGCACAGTCAATGAAAGTCAACATTGTAAAGCCACCAACTCGAATTACTATGCAGTGTAAAATATTTTCAAGTACTACAGCTGTGTTTACAGTTAACTTACCATTTACTTTACAATTGTTATACTTTAATAACCGACATTTCTGGTCATTGTGGTGTTTGCAGATGAAACTCCCAACTTTTTTCAAAATTTGTTTAAACAAAATGAATGAATGAAAGAAAAGTTTATGTTTGTTTCACGTAACGACACCACATGAAAACATTGATTTATCAATCATCGATTACTGATTTGATAATTTGGACATATACATGTAGTATTAGAGAGGAAACCTGTTACATTTTCCCCATTAGTAGCAAGCTATCTTTTATAAGTACCATCCCACAAACAGGATAGCACATTCTAAGGTCTTCAATATACCAGTCTTGGTTCCCTAGCTGATATGAGAAACAGCCTAATGGGACCACCAATGGGGATCGATCTCGGACTGACCACACATCCCATTAGTCTATTTCTCGTTATCGTCAACGGGGATCAATCCCAGACCGACTGCACATTCCATTGGGCTTTTTCTCGTTTCAGGCAGTAATTAATGAATGAATTAATAAAAATGAATGAATGAATGAATGAATGACTGTTTAACAACACCTCAGCATGAACATTTATCCGAAACAAAAGCAGGTACTTGACTTGGAAGTTAAAATCAGTGGTTTTAGCATGCAGGTACTTATCTCAAACAAAATAATACATACACATTAGTTTCATGATTTGCAAATATTGGCTTGCTTGTACCTACATGTACATGTATCATTACTGCTAGAAATCAAAATTTTAAAATGACACTATTAAAATGTTCACGTGGTAAGGCAACAGATTTGATAACACTGATAACATCAAGATGCAGGCAAAACAAATATGTGTAACGGTTGAGCAATAACATATATAGTCTTACCAGTTCCAACTGTCTGTGATGAGATGAATAAATATATACACAGACAACCACAGAAACAACAACAACACACACATACACACACAAAGCAAGATCGGCATAAAATAAATATATTCGTTCTTCAATTTCTTTCTAAAACTAAGAGATGGCATCTTGTCTATTTACAAATTACATTAATAACTTTGAGAAGAAAAAACAAAAAGCATCAACACATTGCAGAATAATAATGACATACTTTGTAAATTAAAAAATGACTGGCGTGACCTATCCTGATTATACATTCTCCGACCATTGATCAGAACATGAAACCAATCCATGTGTTACATTACCTTGCTAACTGCATACTCTTAATACAACACTAGGTTACTTATTGTAACACATTTATGTTAAAGGTATACTGTCACAGATTTAAGGAGCTTATTTATCTAAAAATGGATAATAAATAGAAATTACATTAATTGTTGGAAACTAAATCTAGCTACTGCATCACCTTAACTGAACCATGATGGAGTGAAATCCATGTCATCCCTCTCAACAATTTTAGTTTTTGAATTATGGACCATTGCCATAATTCAATTATTTTTACAAAATGTCATTAATAAATGGAGTATGGTGGTTATGATGATGGTTTAATAAAGTACACTTATGGACAAATCAAATTATTTTTGTTCAGGTAATACTTTGTTAGACCATTAAATAGGTCAGTGGCCTGTGACAAAATGCCTTTAAGAGTCCATATGTTTTTTTCCAATTGATTTGACTGCCTAGTCATAAATTATATATTTCACACTACTGACCCAGAAATGTCTTTCTTTTTGTTAAATGTACTGGTCTTAGAAGATTCCTGGAAAACTTGGAGGATGTGCCCAGGACATACATGCTTGAACCTTCAATGAATGGAAGCACATGTCACACTGCTGATCGGTTCGGTTTCTGATGGTCTTTAAAACATATTAATGGTATTTTTAAAAACAAGTTCTCACAAAAGTGTTATTTAAATATTTGTCAAAACGGACAAAAATTGCTGATTGGTTGATTCTTTATGGTCTTCAAACATATTATTAATGGTATTTGGTTTTTAAAAAAACCAAGTTCTGACAAAGTTGTACTTACATAATTGTTAAAATTAACAAAAAGAACATTTGTTTTATATTAAAGCCAAATTCATTAAGGTATTACATGCATTATAATACACAGACAAAACAACTCATAGCTTTCACATTTTAAATAATTTATCTACAACTGTTCAAGTAACAAGTGATCAACTATCTTTATTGGTTTTTTAAATGTGCTCAAATTTGCTTTCCCACACCCAACATCTCTTGAACAACAAATCTTAAGATCATCCTTTTAAAAATAATAATAAAAAATAATAATAATAATTGTGCTTCTTTTCATGGAAATAATTTCTTTTCGTTTCAATCTAGTGATTATGAAAGAAACTAAAAATGCCAATTAATCACGTACTAAAATAACAAATCAAGTTATAGCAAACAAAACTTAAAAAAAAAAAAATGAGTATGCAGAAAAAACCACCTGATTGAGGTTCACCAAAAACCTACTGAAAAACCCCCCACAAAAATGTCTGGTTAAATCTGTTTTACTGTACACTTAGTGTGATTATTGCTCATGTTGCTTTAATTTTTAAAAGCATCTTACCAAATACTTACTCTAAACATTCCAAAGTTCATTTGAAAATTGCTGTAATTACATCACTATCCAAGGGAGGTAACTCTTGATTGTTTTCCTTTAGCCAAAAAGCAATTTTAATTCAGGATTTATTTTGAATAACTTTTTATAAAAACGAAATAACCTTGATTAAAAATGAAAACATGTACAGGTAATGCTATATTCTGATATTTTGAGAACAACTTTAATTTTTTTAATTTTAATTCTGGTTTTTATCAAGATGACCTTTACTGGTTAAACATGAAGAAATGACACCACATCTCGGAGGCTGTCATGCTGTAACCCGACCCTATCATTCAAGTATGAGTCAGTCTGTCATATATTGTACTTCTATAAATGAAAAAAAAAACACCAACAAAAAAAAACCATGTCATAAGTAGACCTACATATTTTCACCAAATTTCTTAAACCCAACATGCAAAGTCTGCACAAGTCGGAATAATTAGAAAACATTAAAAAAAAATAAAAATAAAAGGAAAATAAAAGAAAAAAGAACAATGAAAGAGGCATGTCGGCTCACCAGATGAAAAGTGTTACACATACATTGTACATATGTCAATAAAAACACCAACTCGCTTAAAACATAACTGGCCTTTGGAGTCTGGTACAAAGTGTACCACCCTTTAAAAAAAAAAAAACATTAAAGAATATATTTATTTTTACCCTTTCTACACATACAACCCTTTATCTACATTCTCCCTTTCTACAAGTGCATCATGGTATAAAAATACAACTATAATTACAACTTATTATGTGGAATTCCTTATTATGACTTATGAATAGATCACCCTGTTTGTAAATGATCAATGGGCTGTTTTTATTAGTATCTGAAGAAAAAACCCAGATGTGTGGTCGAACCACTACTCCGGTTCCAGTAAAAAAATTAATGTTAAATACATTTTTAAAAAGTAACCGGTTTTTATGCCAAAGCTTTTAAAGACATATTAAATTGTCCCACACGTTTATTGGCCACATTCCTTAAAACTGGGGTGTTGTTTAATATTAATTCTTTTAAATCATTATTATTTAACTGGTCTGCATACATGTATATAAGCACAATATCCCATAGACATGCATGTATGTATGTAGGGTCAATAACCTGAAACACGTTCTTCGTAATCAATTAACAGACTACCTGCAATATACGAAAAGTTCCAAAGTGTCATATCTGACAATTAAAATTGGTAGCAAGGTCAGTATTGTACTAAAATAACCTCACAATATATGTTTATTATGCAACCGTAACAATTATATACGCTGTTATGCTTTTACCAAGAACCACCAGAAATTATCAAGCAAAGCAAAGACATAATGTAGGTCTAAACAATGTGGATTTTTAAACATAAAAAACACATTCAAGGTACTGTGGATTTTAAAACGTAAATATATATATAAAACATATTCCAGAATGCCATTTTTCAGCTTAAAGTACCACACAAATAAGCGTAATAACATTAAACAACATGGTTTTATTATTTTTAACTCTGCGCATTAATTTTCTTCACTGAATACAGTGTAATCTTTTACACACGACATCACAGTGTTAATGCTAAAATTTGGTTTTGGGTTTTTTGGGTTCTGGCGCTATCGAATTGAATGCAACCACAGTCAACAGGGAGCATGGGTGGCCTCCCCCAGAAAGAAAATGGGTTAAGTTTAGGGTTGGGGTTCAGTAATGATAAGAATCATTAATATAGTCAAAAGGTTAACTTTAAAAAATAAAATCTGCCAAACATTTGGGTATGGCGCCATACCCGTTTTACCCTCCGGCAGAAACTCTGCATGCTTAGCCTCAGAAATGAGCTTAATTTGTGATGGCAATTTGGTACAGATGATCACCAAGTAAAGAAGCCATAATGATAAAAATGTTGTTAGTGTTAAATTTTGTAACAGCTTTTTACAGCGGCACTACTGAAATTCCGATTTCCATCGCACACTTTAAGGGCTGCTTCTTAATACATGATGTACAATATTCACAGTGTAAATGATATTAAACTGTAAGGACAATGTCCGCTTCATTCTTTCAGTGGATTCCTGTATCAATCGTCATATTTATTTTTGATGAACGACCTTGACCTTTGACCACATAAGGTGTAAGAATTACATGTAGTTGTGTTTCTTTGCCAACAGTAAGCTAGTACATGCAGTTTTGTTGAATTGCCATTTATTGTTTCCAAGAACAAAGATATATAAACATTAAAATCTAATTTGATTTATCCACAAAAATAAATATTATTAATTTTTTTTAATCAAAATTTGTTTTTTTAAAGATTACTCACATAATGGCCTACTGGTGATGGAATTTTGCTAATGTTAATGAGGTCAAACTATTTAGCTTTTCTAGTGAATGACAATACATTATATTTGAAAAATAAATACCCCAAGTCCACTCTACATTTTTTTTGGACAGCCCTTGCAATTTTTATTAACAGTCTCCATGTTACAGCTATATAAAAGCAATTAAAATTGTTTTGTTGAAGGGTTGTTTGTTTTTTCCCTCAAACAAACTCAGCGAAAAATATCAGAAATATTTAATAAAGAAATGCTGAGACAAAGTCGATTTCAACCGAAAGATAGATAGATAGAGTACCTTTAACATGCCCATATACCTCTATGGTTTCAGGCTTCACTGTCCCGGGCCCCGTCTCTGGATAGCCAATGGCGTGGCTCAGGACAGTAATACTACGGGACAATTTTGACTCATTATTTTTAGGAATGGGGGTAGGGAACTAATAATTATTAAATTAAGACGCTCAGATCCAACTGAAAGCAAACTATTTTTATACAAGCATTTGTTTTTTGCCGACACAATTTTCCAAATTGCCATAGCTGTTCGATAAATTGTGGAAGAGAAAATCAAATAGCATTGGTTTTTATTTGTTTGCATTTGTTTGGCTGAAAACTTTAGAGAAGAAATACTAGTATAGATTTTTAATAAAGAAATGTTGACACAAAACTAATTTCAGCTGAAAGCAAACTACTTTTAAATGAGCATTTGTTACTTACAGAGTCCGACTCAGTTTTTCTGATCTGAGCATTTGATATTTTGGTGACACAATTTTCTGAATTGCCAGGGCTGTTCAATAATTTGCTGAAGAAAAATAATGCACCTACAAATGACTTACATCGGGTGAGCCTACAGTACCAGTGTGAATTGTGACAAAAGTTATAACAACAGACTGTACAACTATTAATGAACGGCAATCAACCGCTACCCAGACTACACCTAATCCAGTAAACCCACGCTAGTCATGTAACACATATACAGTAATAGGGGGTGGAGTCAAACCACTGCTCCACCCACAGGGATGGTGGAGTCAAACCATTGTTCCACCTATAGAGGTGGAGTAAAATAATTGTTCCATCCACAAGGGGGAGGAGTCAAATCAATATTCCACCTATAAGGGTAGAGTGAAATCATTTTTCAACCCATAAGGGTGGAATCAGATAATTGCTCCAACTGGGAGGTGGAGTCAAACCATTGCTCCACCCATATCACGAATGATCCAATAAAATCTGACTTGAGGAACAAGTGATAATTCATTCAATTTATACAGCACCATGTTATGAAATCCCTACTACTTTGCAACATGTACGAACAACAATATCTTTATGACCTTGCTTAATCAAATAGATCAAGGCATATGTATATATATATGTATATATGTATGTATATGAATTATATTATTTTTCTTATAACGATCAGAGAATAAAAACCTTTTTTTTCAACATCTTTTGATCAAAGCATATTACACACTGACAATATCTATTTGGAAAGTACAACCAAAGATTCATTAATTATTTTTTTTACATGACTAGTTTGAACACATGTTATTCTCTTAACAAGTGAGAAAAATAAAATTAACTGTTGGATACGACAATATATATTGTAATACATATGTATTCATGTGCTTGGAGTAAGTCCCATATCACAATATATCAAGCAGCTTTGAAACAGACATTGTCAAAAAAAAAAAAAAAAAAAATCATAACAATTATATACATGTACATTCATTTTATGCGAATGCTGGTTTATATAACGTAACAATATCTGTTGATACTTTTAAAACATTAACAAGCAGTTAACCACTGAGGAATCGTGGGTAATAATGACATCACCAATGTCACAGAAGAAAATTCTACACCATTTCCCCCAGCCACATTAAGCAAGGTCAAGAGTTCAAGGTCATGTGGTCGGCCATCAGCAGACACCAATGATTAGCAACAAATAGTACGACTTGTAATATAGTCCCAAATTGATCATCAAAAAAACTTTATACCACAGAACCATTAAGCTAGAATAAATTGGAAACAGAAATTGCAATTTGTACATTTACTTGCAATCACAATTCTGTGTATCAATCAACTGCAGAATTTATAAAATCAGGATTATAATTTCAACAGTTTTCGCTTCAACTGTGCCTTCGTAACCATGTATCGGGCTCAGCAACTATTGTACAAGCTCAAAATTCAGATATGATTCTTCTTCCACTGAATTAATCCACTAAATTCTTCTTCCATCGAAAGAATCCACTAATTTCGAATGTTTCTATTTTTCCCTCCGTAATATGTGCACTAACAAAAAAAGGAAAAGTAGTAGTTTTTTTCCCCTTTTTCCAAAAGAAGACACATGGGTCTCTTCTTGCTTGTAAATTCCTCCCTTTTTTCCTTAATGACTTCCTCTCCATACACTCATCCATCTCAAACTGCAATGTACTATTTCCTTGTGGTATTCACTGGAGAAATCAGTCGCACGTTGTTTTTTTTTTAATGTATTCGTGCGACCTAAATTACCAACTGGTCACATTTTATCGATTGTTTTTTTATGAATCTGTGCGACCTAAATAATCAATGACATGCTGAGTCAAAAAGGCAATCAATATAGCGACGATCACAAAAACAACAACAATAATGGCTGCCCACTGCTGGTCAGTCAGCTGCTTCGGCTCTGATAGCTTCGCCTCGGTGAACTTGGACGAGTTCAGGCGCACAGGCTCCGGACTGAGCGTTGTGAACGTCACGCCCGGGCTGAACGCGCCCACAATGTCTCCCATGGTCTGGTCCTCGCACTGACGGATCGCGCACACTCTCACATGGTAGTCTGTCTTTGGTTGAAGGGCCTCCAGCTTGAACTGAATATTCGGCCCACGATACAACTGAAAGACAGGATCAGAATGATTTACACAGGGCCGTTCAGAATGAACATAATTTTCACAAGTGCCATTTAGAATTAACATCATTTTACAACTGAAAGACCGTATCAGAATGATTTACGGCCATTTGGAATTAACATCTTTGTTTTGTTTATTAAAGTACAGATTGTATCTTTTACTCTCGTTCATGCGAGTGCTCTAGAGACAAAGACAGATCCAACCCCAAATGAATGACTGTATCAACAAATGAAATATATGAATATTCATTAAACAGGGCTTAATGGTAAATGGCTCCAATTGAAATCTTCTGAGGTGATACAAATAAATTATGAAGCATTTGCAGGTCATTGCCACACACAAAATAAACAGTGGGCCATTGAATTAAATGTAGCTGTTTGGTGAATTATTCATACAATATCTTCCCCAAACTAAACTTTAATTTACAATTGGCCATTAGCCAACTGATAGCTTAAAGGTGGTGAATAGTATTACACTTTGATTACAAAATGATACATTTTCAGTAATAAATGATTTTGTTTTAAAATGAATGATATGTATCTGTGAATGAAGGATTTAATGAATGGCAGAATGAATGAAATGAATGAAAAGAATGAATAAAATGAATGAATGAATAACTGGCAGAATGAATGAATGATAGAACGACTGAATTGCAGAATAAACAAAGGTATGAATGAACAAAGAAATGATTGAATGGATGAACAAAATGAATTAAGGAAAGAACAAATGAATGAATGAATGACATAATGAACAAAGATATGAATGAATGAATGACAGAATGAACAAATGAATTAATTAACAAAATGAATGAATGAATGAATGAATAAATAAATGAATGAACAAAGAAATGAAAGAATGAATGAACAAAAGAACAAATGAATGAACAAGAAAATAAAACAAAACAAATGAATGAATGAAAAAACAAATGAATGAATGAAAAAATAAATGAATGAATGAATGAATAAATGAATGAATGAATGAATGAATGAATGAATGAATGAATGAATGAATGAATGAAGCGAATGAGTGAGTGAGTGAAGTGCAGTGTACCTGTTTGTACTCGTGGTCGTGACTGTCAAGTCTCTGAACCTGCAGTAAGTAGACAATCACGTCCCCGGCCATCGGGCGACAACTCTGCCACTCCACCACGCAGCTCGTCAATGTGATATCACACATCTTCGGCGCTGGAACAAAAGTTAACAAGTTAAAGTTTGTTTTGTTTAACGACACCACCGGAGCACATTGATTTTATTAATAATCGGTTGTTAGATGTCAAACATTTGTTAAGTCTTAGAGAGGAAACCTGATATATTGTTTAGCAACAAGACAATGTTCTATAGTCAGCAGTGAGTTACAAAGTTCAAGGTTCATACAGGATTTAGAAGGTAAAATTCAAGCACTTTTTAAACACTTTTCACTGTAAAATTACAGTTTTTAAAAGGGTTTTGCATTATTATAATAATAATAATAATAATAAATTATTTATTTAGTGATTGTTTTTTGTTTTTTTGTTTTGTTTAACGATGCACTCAACACATTATAAGTACGGTTATATCGGCGTCGGACATATGGTTATGTCGAGAAAAACCCCAGTGGTTAGCTGACGGGGTTATTTAGTGATGGTAACACCATTAGCAAAAGCTAATCTTCCTGGAGGCCCTCACTGCATTCAACTAACTGGTAACATTTGGTCTCACATATTTTCGTCAGTATTCATAACAGCATACCCGACAACTTCAGTATTTGAGATAAAATGATGCTGACTAGTAAAAACTGTCATCAATATCAGCCGATAAATTTTGGAATTATAAGAAAATAAATTTGGGAACATAAATGTTAATATTCTTCAGTGAAAAAACATGTGGACAATTCAATCACTTTTCAAGACTATTTAAAAAAAAAATCAAATTCAAGCACTTTTCTCTCTTGGAAGATGATGAATCTATGGTTGTTTTAAACATGAATATAACATGTTCAAACACTCATATAGACAGGGCCCGTGCTTTTAAAACATTTAAGAGTCCAGACTCAATCTCTAAGGACATCACACGCATACAATTTGTATGGTGTTGTCATAACATTACTGTCTTAGCATCTATTAGAGTCTCGAGTCTAGACTAAAAGTTTTATAAGTGTCAGGCCTCATTGCGGCGTATACGCATGCGATTCAGCTAAAAATCGAAATACATTAGTTTCAATGTGAGCATCTATACGAGTCTTTACTATAAGATATATACATACCTCTCACGGCAGGAGGAATGGAGGTTTTAAGTATTTATATCTGATATACACATACCTCTCATGGAGCTATGGTTGTTTTAAACGTGTGTATATAAGATATTTTACTATAAGATATATGTACCCTTCATGGCAGGGGTGGAGCTATGGGTGTTTTAAACATGTATATAACATATTTTACACATGTATATAACATATTTTACTATAAGATAAACATACCTTTCATGGCAGGGGTGGAGCTATGGGTGTTTTAAACATATATATATAACATATTTTACACATATATATAACTTATTTTACTATAAGATATACATACCTTTCATGGCAGGGGTGGTTGTTTTAAACATGTATATATAATTTGTTTATAAGATATACATACCTCTCATGGCAGGGGGTGGAGCTATGGTTGTTTTAA
>JAECMU010029948.1:0-11068 GCA_016106625.1 Dracogyra subfuscus | reverse complement strand
CTTACACACAAACAGTATATATTTGTTAGTTCCAAAACACTTTTGCTTTTCTTGTTAACATTTTAATAGAATGACTATTGCTAGTAGCCACGTAACCTTGTGTCACAGAAATCAGTACCAGATAAATAAAAAAACGACAAATAGCTTACGTCCATGCGGTGGCGCAGGAGCGGATCCCAGCGAATGAACTACGGGGACCTACCATCTAGAACCCTTATAGTGCCCCATTTTAAAATAATTTGTTTATAATTTATACTGAAGTGTCTTTTTCAGGGAGTTTGGTTCCTATATTATTTTGTCCTTAGTCCCCTGGTGGTGCTTGTTTTACCCACGCTCCAGAGATCGCAATATCCGGTGTACGATGATACACAGCGGCTACTTACCTGTAGTTCATGGTGTTGATTACAAAGAAACAAGATTGCAATAGACAGCGACACGTCTTCACTGATATCGGCTTTATAATTATATAATTTATATAAAAGTGTTACGACACAAAATGATTTGAGACTTTAGTGTTATAAGCACCCTAGACCTACTCTAGGCCTACGCTTTTGAAAGAAAGAAAGAAAGAAATGTTTTATTTAACGACACACTCAACACATTTTATTTACGGTTATATGGCGTCAGACATATGGTTAAGGACCACACAGGTATTGAGAGAGAAAACCCGCTGTCGCCACTTCATGGGCTACTCTTTCCGATTATCAGCAAGGGATCGTTTATATGCACCATCCCATAGACAGGATAGCACATACCACGGACTTTGATATACCAGTCGTGGTGCACTGGCTGTGACGAGAAATAGCCCAATGGGCCCACCGACACGCTTTTGAAATGAAAAACAATCTAACAGATTTTCGTTTTGGGGAGACGCCAGCAACTTAAGTCCTACACGTCCATCAATGTATGATTGATTTTCATACATTCACGGTTTACAGTCTTTATCTTTTATCCTGTGGTCATGGAGGGATTTAGCCCAGTCGGTTGAGTGCTCATTTGAAGAGTTTGCGTCGCATGATCAAACCACCTCGGCGGATCCATTCAACTGATTGGGGTTTTTAAAGGGACATACCCTAGTTTTTAAACACTAACGCATATTTGTGACTATTATAATCGTGTTTGTTTTGGTAGGTTTTTTGGGGGTTAACTTAAATCATACTTTACTTACATTTTATTGTTTAGATTATCAATTTCCGTACATTCAAAGCGTGTTTGGTCATCCTGGTGTTTTTAGTATCATAAAATGCATTTCTCATATTTTTTAAAACGCACGATCGTCTGAGAAGTAACAGTTATGGAGTCGAGTTTTACTCTATTTTTGGAGACTTATGTTTCACTCAATTGTATCTTTTCTTTTTCTTTTCTTTTTATTGTCCCAAATCACTGCTGTACATATAATAAATATACAACACATATATCTATACACAAACAAATACGTACACACGTACCCGGATGTCCTCCAATACATACACTTGTGTATTTCCAAAGATTCACACATACATACACATACCTATATACAACAGGCATCAATGTAAGTGGGTACAAGAGTAGTTAATATACATACATGTAATTGGTTTAATCTGGAATTATTATAAAGAGAATAGAGAGAGGAGAAGAAAGAGGAGAAAGAGGTAGAAGACGAGATAAGGTTATACCTGAGGCGTATGTTTCTTTTTGTTGTTTTCCGCTAACTCCGAACAAGGCATAGATAAGAATATACTTCAGCTAACACCATATACTAGTATTTCATTTAATCTTTATCATTAAATAAATTAGCCCATGAAGCCCATTGTTTATTAAACATTTCGTATTTGCAATTTTTATATAAAATAAATCTTTCTATTTAAAACTTTTGCTTCAACAGATTTTCAACAACTTTGATTTCTAATTTTTTTTTATTATTATTTTATTTTTTGTGTATCTTAGTTCCATAAACATAATATTTTATGTTAATAATTAACCAAGTTCGATTTTTCGTTATTAATAATACCAAAGATGACATTATTTTTATTAACATTAGTTATAATACCAGTCTGAGTCAATATCCAGTTTTGTACTGCAACTCATAAGTTGTGAACCTTATTGCATTCGAAAAATAGATGTGGTTTGGTTTCTGGATGGTTGTTACAAAAGCTACACATGTTTGACTCAACATAGTGAATCATATATAAGAAAGTGTTCGTAGCTAAGATTCGGTGAACTAGTCTATATTGAAACCATATTAATATTGAATCCTGAGTGCTCTGAAAAGGAAGTAAATAATATTATGCCCATTCACTTGATAAAAAGATAAAACCTTGATTGGCGTATTTAGCTTGCGATTTTAGAGGTATGGATTTAGAGCTTAATAAATTGTACATATTCTTATATCCTCTTTTAACCATTTTAAATATGTTATCTTTCAGATCATCTAAACTATATATGTACGTTTTTACTGCATTTGTTAACGAAGCATAGCTAATGAAATTGGTGGATATACTGCATTTTTTTTATGAACTGATTATATTTTAAAATATTACCATTTTCGTCAATTAGGTCGTTTATAAAAACAAGTCCTTTTTCAAAATAGTTTTTATATAAGAATTGTTTTTCATTTTGTAGGAATTTATCAATGTATAAAAGTCACAAATGGTATAAAATCGCGTGGCGTGGCGAAGCGATTTTATACTACATGTGTGACTTTTATACATCGATAAATTCCTACAAAATTAGAAACAATTCTTATAATTACAAACAGTACAAGAAGTGTACCTTAAAACACTCAAAAATAATTTATTTCGTTCTTACCGTCAACCATGTTCTGTAAATAAGCGAAGGAATACATGTATACATACTATTGGAAATTGTCCGTCTAAAAATAAAAATAAGTATTGAATCAACAAAAATTGTGTATATATCTTTATTTTAACAATCAGAATACAGTAAATCGTATAAATTCGGAAAGTTTTTAATTACCGTATATAGAAATAGCTTACGATCAATGAGTATTCTGTCATTCAGCCAAATATTAATACATAAAATATCATCTACGGTTTGAAGATTAAGTTCGTTCTCTGTTTGTAGCCAGCTAAGTAGCGTATCTCTCCAAAATCTATTTGCACTATTTTTAATTTTTCTTGTTAAATAATGGGTCATTTTTTTCACATTGCATCAATTGAGAGAAACAGCCCAAAATTATTTCCAAACATTCATACATGCACACAGTCTTTTATATGGGCGTTTAATCATGTTAACCAAATCGGGGACGCTCCCAGCTTTCCGGACATATATGGTATGTCATACTTTGTTTTGAGATTCACAACTTCACCTTATATGGAAGATGGAAAATGGGGGGGAAATTGCCTTTCTTTTCAGTATTTCAACCATTGCTAGGCCCATAAAAAGTTAAGTATGCTCTGAATCGTTTTGAGTCCTATTGTCTATTTGTAGCCCTTGGTATAAACTTTCAGTGTGGGGGAAAAAAAATAAGTCCACCAGAAAAAAGTTTTTTAATGTCCCGGTAAAAAATCAACCAATATTTCATCACGTACATAACGGCAAATATAACAGTGCCATGCTACGAATACGAAAATAACTATATACAAATTAACTGTCTTAAAAGGTACTTCAAGACCATTTGTACCTGTGTGAAAAGTGGCTTTCCGCACAGATTAGTACTTTTTGTATAGTATTTTCTACAATAACGGCTATATGAAAATTGCGTTATGGACATGATGCCTGGTTTTTGGTCCGCAAATCAAGGGTCTATCAACCAGACACCAAAAACTGTTTAAAACTATTTCCGCATGTGTAGATAGATACACAGTAATCAATGAAAATATTTTTAAAACATCATCTGAGATAATATGCAACATAATTGGGTGTCATGTACATAACAAAAATCGTCATGTACATAACGGGAACAATGTTGCCATATATTGAATAACTTAACACACCTTACAAGCCATAAAGCATTGCGTAGTAGTTTAACCCAGTGAAGATAGATGGCATATGACATGCCTATCACCAAACCAAGTCCAGAATTTGTATTTTCCCGGGTGAAAACTATGTTTTCACTTTCTTCATTATTAAACCGTAACAGAGGTATAGCATCAATGATATGGTAAGTGTTCGAAGCATGTATATGGTTCTGAATCACTGGGGTAGATGTATAGATTCGTTCTGGCACTTTTGTTGGGCAATATTAAAAGTTGTATTGAAGCAGGATCATGATGATGTCATGCCGTTATGGACGTGATGTTTCGTTATGTACGTGATGATTTTGATGTTTCATGATTTTCCCATTCAGTAATGTACCTGGCATTGCGCCCCTGTGCTGGGACCACTAGGGGCCTAGCAGAGTGGCTCAATGGGTCCCAAATAAACTGTCTATTGGAGGTTTTATCCCCCAAATATTTGTTTTATTATGAATTATAATATGGCCAATATTTCGGTATTGGTTGGGATTCACAATCAGCCCCTTGGCGGATTTAATTATCCTGTAGCAGATGACTATGTGCGATGTGGCAATAGCATCACAACTGCAGCACAGTACGCCGAGTATGGCAATTATTCGGGTACAGTAACCTACGTGGTTGTCCCAAAGGATGTCATTGCTGAAGGTGGAGTCACAATTGACAGAATCAGGACCACCCGCAAGGTGAAGGGCACTATGACGTACCATACTGCAGTCTGCATTCGGCAAGGGGTACTGGCTATGCGGAAGACGTCTTGCTATGGACCGTGTTGCTTCCAGGAGGGCACATTCATTCTTGGCTGTCAAGGATGGACAGAACATGTGCTGTTCCAACAACCACAGAGCTGGTTCTGGCCGACGCTGCCCAACCAGCAGATCGTAGGACCACCTGAAGCAGAGCTGGTTCCGGCGACGCTGCCCAACCAGCAGACCATAGGACCTGCAATAGAAGATCCTCCATTCCAAGTTGGATCTTAGTTGGTTGCAGACTTTAACTCCACATACTATGTGGGTAAAGTCGTCCGTGGCCTGCAGGATGGTCGGGTGTTAGTCGAGTACCTTCTTCTAGTGACCGGGAAATTGAACAATGACACCAATGAAACCGATCTCGAGGACATTTTCATGCCAACTGTGCCTGCACCGATAACCACTGGAGGTCAGAAGCGCAGGCAATACTATCTGGTTGATGGTCTTCGTGAGAAGGTAATTGCTGCTCACCAACGCCACGTAAATGGATAGACTTAGAAGTCTACCTGAATGTGGAACATGTTTTGTCTGTATATACTGTTCCTTTGTTGGATACAATACAGTAATACGTTTATTGTTAAGATGTTATTGTTGACAATTGGTTATATCAGGAGAAATAGGCGAAGTGACTTTGGAGGGTTTTTTCTTGGTCACATGGACATAATTGTGAAAAACGTCACGTACATTACAAAACAACATCACGTACACAACGGCTTAAAAGGCATTGTAACCTAATAGAAAATTGTTTTATTATTAAGCAAACTTTGAAGAGACAAATACAAGCTTTATTTTGCAACCAATCGAGGAGACTGAATTAATTTTAATTTTTCTGTTTATTTACTTTTATTGAGTTTTTCATATACATTTAACAAAAGTAACAAAAATATGTTCAATTTACTGTTATCAATGAACTGTAGGCCTATTGTACAATGATGGAAACGAGTTAGACTATTCAGTAGGAATAATAATGTGTTCTGCCAGGTTTACCATCAACGACAAAAGTGTCTGGTCAAAACATCATGTACATAACGAAAGCATCACGTCCATAACGACTTGGTTAAGGAACACGTATCTCTAAAAAGTGAATATACATTTATACCTAGTGACTATAGACTTTACTTCTAATGATATTAAAGTAGATCCTACCCTGAATAGATAATTGAGCACATATTTTTACTATTTTATGAAAGAAGGCTTCACAGATTTGTTGAATCATGTTTGAATTTAAAAATAAAGATCTCTAAATTACACGTTTTGTTGTTAAGTTTGTATGCATTTCCATATTACTTGATTGTGTAAGGTTAGGAATGAGTTTACTGGTGATATAGAACATAACAGAGGATAATGACGAACAAGTAAAAACTACTAAGAAATCATCACGTCCATAACGAAAATAGGGTTAATAGTAATTTGATCGAACTGAATGATGAAATGGTTTGCTCCAGAACATATTTCAGATACCAATAGCAAACATATTAAGGTACTAGAATTATATAGCTACCGAAGTGAGACTACTGTTTTATATGGACACACGTAAACAAAAGTGGCGGGTTATTTTGAAGGGAGAAAAATGCTACAAAAATCTTATACTTTCCATTCTATGAAACCTCCCACAACGATAATCGGTAGCCTCAACCCACTGATTTTCCACATGCTTTATGCCACATTATATTTAAATATTAATAACAAAGCAAACTTGGAAATAAGGCAATAACTAATTTGTAATGGTATTTTTAGAGCTGAAAGTACCCACCGTTATGGACGTGATGATTGTTTAAAGGTAACAAGATTCAACAGGTTGTATCTTGGCTGAAAACAAAGCAATTCTTTGCCAGTTTGCAGTTTCTGCTGTTAAAATATGTACAGATTTAGGGAAAAGTATGAACAATGAGAAAATAGTAGCTTTACATTTAAGTGTTATTTTACATCAATTGATGCAAACTGAAAAAAATTACCCATTTATTTGTTTTCTACATATGTTATTAAATCAAACACGTTTGTTTTTTTGTATTAAAAATTAGATTTTAAATTTTCAACTTTAAAATTCAATATCCTCCAAAATAACATAAAATGACCTCATAAGTTGCTTCATGTTGCTTCAATATTTTTGAACAGTTTTGAGCTAATAATTTGGTGAAAAAAGTGAAAGGTGGATTTTTTTGTAAGTATTGAATTTTAATGAGTTTGTCAATTATTGCAATTGAACAGAATATCTAAATATAATGACTATATCACTACTAGATGAAATTAGACACACTAAATAGATATTGTACAGTTTTTAACAAAATTAAGTAATTTTATAATACATTTTGGCTACATTTATGTAAATTACATGTTTAATACAGTAAATGAAGTGGCTCAATTTTTTTAAATGAAACTTCTTATAAATAGCTTGTTTCGAATTGCAGGTCTTTTCGTTTGTAATTGCAGGTTTTTTCGTTTCGAAATACAAGTCTCTTTTCGTAGCATATATTTTAAGCCCCCCACCCCCCCATTATTTTCTTTTATTTATTTATTTATTAATCTATTTATGTATCTATTCATTCATTCATTAATTTCGTGCTATTCTATTGGATTTTCTTTCTTTCCTTCTACTTTTCTCAACTCTTTCCAAGATATGAATCATAGCATCTTGGCTTTCATTGCCAATTCCCAACCATATGGGAGCATTAGAAATGTATTTATATGTTAAATTCCTATAATATTATGCATTTTCACTTATATAGCAACTCTACTGTAAGGCCATTAAATCAAGGCTCCCCAACCTCGACATGGTCCAACTTGGCTGGGGATAATAAATGATTAAAAAAAAAATCATTTGCAGATTTCCCATTGCACGAATGATTGATGGTAGGTAAATCATTTGATTTCTCAATGTCATATAACATATCTTCGTCTAGTTTATCACAAACCGTTTTAATCTTCTCAGGTAGTCGCAGTACCTCAGTAAAATGTTTGACAGTTAATCCCTTTATGTGAGGGACGTATCTTCCTGCCAACTAACGCAATCAACAACAATCTATCATATAATATACTACAATAACATCACACTCATCAACAAAACGTTGTACTGTTGTAAGGAATCCAGTGATTGAAATGTTATATAATCTGTGATATAATGCACCAGGTTTTGCTGTTCCTCCGACATGTCAGCCTTAACACATGCAACAAGGAACTTTACCAGTTTTGTAGATATTTCACAAACCATTAGTACAGGCCCGCCTTTGAATACGATCTCCCTGGCTTTTAGAATGAATAGAAGTGTTTTACCTGTACCAAACTTCCCTTGAAAAAACACCTTTGTGTCTTTTGAACGTAGTATTTCTGTTTATTCTGTGGTAAAAATGTTCTGATATCCTTCATCAGCGAGCGGGCAGCATAGCCCAATGGTACAGTGCCCGCCTGATGCGCGGTCGGTCTAGGATCGATCCCCGTCAGCTAACCACTGGTTTTTTTTCTCGACATACCCATATGTCCGACGCCGATATAACCGTAGTTAACATGTGTTGAGTGCGTCGTTAAACAAAAAATAAAAAATAATAAAAAATAAAAAATCATCAGCGATCGCATCTCTTGACGTTCTGATTTATACAATTGACATTGATCCAACATATCTTCCTATTACTTGCTTATACTTATTTATGTCATCAAAACATAGATTTGGATTGATGTTATTATGGAACCACTGCAATAAGGTTCTTTGGTTCTTCTTATTTTCAACTTCATTCACCCCATCCATTTTCATGTACTCACGAAAAAGGCATATGTCAAGTGCCTTTTCTCCCGGACTATCCTTCAGCACCTGCACTGTGGAAGTTAGTTTTGATACACATTCTTTACTCAAATTTGGCAAAGCCAACACTTTGGTTAAAGTAATGTTTAAGTTCAGATCCTTCATGAGATGATTAAACACTTTAACATCTTTGTCAACACCTTCTGCGATTCGATTCTTTATAATTTTGTTGTGATTATCACGTTGTTTTTTAGTGGCTTTATCTTTGCATTCTCCAACTGATTTCACCTGAATGAACACTGCTCCATATTGAAGACATAGAAGTAAAATATCGTGTTCGCCTGCTTCTTGGGGGAAAATACCAAGTTCAAGATTTTCATTTTTTATTTTAAACAAGTAATTTTGAAAGTCATAGTTATATATTAAAAACGATGCCTGTTCTTCAAATATGCATATTGCATTTATCAGTGAATAACTTACCAGCGACTCAACTTGTTTTCCTTTAGCATTTTCAGCATTTGTCTCTTCCAAGGTACTGCATTCCTCATCTGCATTTCGCTTTACGTTTCTGTACTTGAAATGTGTGGGTGGGACTTGGTAAGCCTTTTTGTCACAATTTGGATAATATTGATCACAGTCGTTTATGGTTTTTTCTTTTAATGATTCATATTTACCTTCATATGTTTGTATTTGAATATCTGAGATTATATTAAAAATATTATATTTGGACATTGGTGATTTTTCACCTATGAAGAACTTTCGTTTGTCCAGTAAATCAAGTAACTTGAAATTGACTCCTTTGGTATTTTCTACATTTATCTCTTTCAAGACACTGTCCACTGTATGACGTTTCCTCTACGAGTTTGGAATCAGTGAAGTTTAGTATTTTCTCAGATTCGGAATAGTGGTTTATTTATTTTATTCACACTTCCCCTCTTCATTGACATGCATTTACCTCCAGCTACGTTTTCTGGTTCCTTTGTCTCAATATCAACTGTATTCACCTCATCAGTGTTAAAGAGGGAATAGTTTTAATAAGATAGTGAGAAAATCTAACACTGGTTATAAACATGTATAAATATTTACTAAACACTTTTACATCTCACTTCAGCTGCTCAGATTCTTCTTCCATTTGTTTCTTATCATTTTGTTAGGTTAACGTTTTCCCAGGTAGCATTCGATATGCCGTTTTTGCCACAATATATATAACTTTTATCACAGTCATTTATTTGTCTCCAAGTATTCGTATCTGGATATCTAAGAACTTGGTAGTAGAACCTAGGGCTGATGCTTCAAATAACTAAGCAGAACTGTTCTTCTCAAGGTCAGATGTGGACACCTGCATTTAAGAAGTTTAAATGTAAAATAGATTTACATGTACATACACACACCACATATACACACCACATATACACACCACACACATGCCTACGCCACAAACACAGAACACACACACACACACACACACATACACACACACAAACACACACACACACGCAACATATATATATATATATATATATAGATAGATATATGGATGGATGGATGGATGGATGGATAGTTGTACGAATGGATGTATGGACGAAGTATGTATGGGACCGGGATGTGGAGGTGGACAGTGAAAGAAGTTGAAAGATAGGACTTTCTAGATGGGAAAGAAATCAGATGGAATTCATATGAGTGAAAGGAAGGGGGCAGTGTGTTTGTGTGTGTGTGTGTGTGTGGGGGGATACACATTTTTCTTCATGATATCACCTAAAAATGTATATTTATATACAACATTTGTATTATTATTACTTTTTTTCTTGGTTGTTTGGTTGATGGGCTGTGTGGAAGGGTTTTTTTTTCTCTTATAAAATCAAATGTTTTAGAATATGCCACTTTAATAAGAGCAATCAGAACATTTATTGGCAATATTAAAACTGATAACCAAATATTGGTACCTTTGAACAATCCAATTTTCTCTTTCAATCTAAGAATTTTTCCAAAAGATGCAGCAAAGGGATGTAAAACATTATAACAATTATTGAACAGGAATAAGGTAATACCTACATCACAACTAAAATATTGTAAATTGGGTTTTACGTTTTCTCCACAAATATGGGGATATTATTACAGTTTAGCGTTTTCAGTTTTAAAAGGCCCATCTTTAATGTGGTTCCAGTATAACATCTTACACAGAACTATAGCAACAAATAATTTTTTGCATAAAATAAAATACATGTATATAGATTCTGATATTTTTCATTTTGTTATCTTCAACCAGAAACATTGGAGCATTTGTTTTATAATTATACAAAATTTGCGGCAGTCTGGAAAGCTGTTGAATATTGGTTACAAGCCAAAGGTGAACACATCTCAATGGACAAAAATATAGTTTTGTTTGGCTAATTATTAATGTAAAATATCACATTTATAGAATGAAAATTCAGAAGTCCGGATTAAATGTTGAGGCACTTCATATATAATAAAAGATAACTGAATATTGAAAAAAAAATATTTTATAAAAAATGTCAGTTCAGTGAATTTGAAGAAGTTGGAGACCTTGGCAAATTTTCTTCGAAACTAATGGTTAATGGTTGTAGTTGGGAAATCTGTCTTCTTCACCTTTTATTTTATTTTTATTTTTTTCT
>JAECMU010029945.1:0-14212 GCA_016106625.1 Dracogyra subfuscus | reverse complement strand
ACCCACTTAACCTTTTTCTCCGCACAGTGACATCCGTCCATTTATCGTGGCTGCATTCTCTGGGTAGTACTAAACCAAATAACTTCCGGCTTGTGTACCTATAGAGCAGTTAATACCACACGTCCTACCATTGGTGATAAATGCGACAGTGTTTGTTTGTTGAGATAAAATGTTTGTTCATTCGGACAGTAAATTCCTATTGTTTAATATGAACTGGTATCAGTATACCAATTACCATTGTGTTTGAAACATGTTTCGGGTCCTACTAAAAACAGCAGAACAATTTTTGTACGGAACTTGGGTAGTCATAGGCTCTACCCGTTATCTCTGAAATCAGCAGCTTAACCACCATTTTTTTCGGATTTAATTTTAGTGTATTTATTTTCCATGGTGTATATATCTAGTGATACGATGTATGTAGACGTTTTAGCCACATATGTTACTATTGTCGTCTATGAGATTTGATTTGGTGATCACCCTGTAGTCCAGGTTATATATATTAAAAAACAATCCACGATTAGGGCCGTTTTCCATGAACGCGCTTTCGGTTGTTGTTTTTATTTTGTTTTGTTTTTGGAACCGGCGCGGGTGTGGAAACCAAAAAGCTGTTACCTTAAAATCAATTTTTGATTTGCCCGATTTCGCTTTTTGCGCCAACACCGCGGTAAACACTGCGCACATGAAATAAACTTCTTAGCCATTATGGAACCACTGAGGGCTTCCCTCTTCAGCGTCAACCAAAATGGCGGCATGACTTGCAGCTTCCATGAAAACAGTTTACAAAAGCTGTGATATCGAACACACGCATTAAATATTAAAACTACAGTTCTGTTTGTTTTGCGTTGTAAAAGAATTTAGAAGACCAAAAATCTAGACTAGAAGATTAAATCAATTTTGTGAATTAGAGAGGTTTTAGGACTGTTTTTCTTTTTTCTATTTTGTCTTCTTTTCTTTTTTTTTGCGTATCTGCTATTTCTGCACACCAAACAAAGGTGCTGCTCAGTATACTGCATCGTATTTTGTGAAAATACAGCATTCAATTGGTTGTTTAGATTAGCAAAATCCTGATATGACTTTAAAAAAAACCCAAGTAATTGTTTAGCCGAAACATTCTCGACCTGTATTGTGAATGTTTCTATGTTATCGAAAATGTTCATCGTTTAGCTCTTTGTTTTTTCAAGTAAGGAACATTTAACGAGGTCAGCTGTATTTGTAAAAGCAAACACAAAAATTGATATTGTATTTGCCTTGTACAGCTTTTTAATAATTCTATAAGTACCCACGATAAAAACATCTGTAATAGCTAATAGCAGTACGTGTACAAAAAGGATATTAAATTAAATCAGATCGAAACAGGAAAACCGCTCTTAACATTAATAATAATAATAATAATAGTAATAGTAGTAGTAGTAGTAGTAGTAGTAGTAGTAGTAGTAGTAGTAGTAGTAGTAGTAATAACAACATATATAATAATTGTTATATGTATCTACGTTCAAGCATAGAAACTTACCTGTTTCGACAGTTGTATTTCTATGGCATGTTTTCCTCCGTACACCTCGACTCAGCAAGACGATGCTAGGATACCTGGCTGTGATCAACTCTGCAGTTCTCCATGACAACACAGTCGCATTAGCGCAACTTCACTTTAAGCTATTTTAGAATGTGCTGGTATACGTTAAAGTTGTGTTTTGAAAAATATTGTTTAACATTTGGTTTGTTTAACGACACCACTAGCGCAAATTGATGAATTACTAATCGGTTATTGTAGGTCAAACATTTGGTAATTCTGACTCGTAGTCATCAGACTCGTAGTCATCAGAGGAAACACTTTTCAATTAGCAGGAAGGGATCTTTTATATGCAGTTTCATACAGACAGGGAAACGCATACCACGGCCTTTGACGATGGATGGAACGAGAAAACAAAATGAGATGAATTAGTCCACCTTAGGCGGGCGCTAAATCCCGAGCCTGTGTTTTGAAAGTAAACGACTTGAAGAAGGCATAAAGGCTTGGCAAGAACACGTATGTGTGTGTGCGTGCGCGTGCGTGTGCGTGTGTGCTTGAGTGTGTATATACCATAAATCCTTGAATACAAACCCAGGTTTCTGTTTTCTCGTGACGCTCTGAGACCCGGTCTCTGGTTATAGCAGGTTTCTGTTTTTATTTTGTTTATAATTATTTATTTATTTATTATTATTATTATTTTATTTTTATTATTATTTTATTATTATTATTATTATTATTATTATTATTATTATTATTATTTTATATTGTAATAAACTATCTGACTTGAATTGTAACAACCGTGCTAGCTGATAAATATTATTATGTAAAATAAATTTTCAAAGTTCTTAGTTATGTCAATTTTTTCCGTTGATTATGGTTAGTTAAAGTGTACTGATTACAAAAATGTCACTACTTCTTCTAGAGCATTAGTTTTAGGCACAGAATCTCACTTTCATTATTTTTATGAAATGTTTTACGAATTTATGAGATTTTTCGCTCCAAACATATATACAGAACACTATATTATTGGATTTTTACTGGGATTTATTAAAACATATTATTACATATATATTCTGCATGTTTTACTATACAGGTATAAATCAACAACAAAAATTACAAATTACAAGTGAAAAGTTTTTCGTACTTTTCGTTGATGACATAATGAGTCATCGCGTACTACCCCCCCCCCTCACCCCCCCGATAGTCACCCACCATGTTGCAGTCCCATTTCCCTTTATATCTTCTATCCATACTTATTATGCCCTGAGTAAGAGGTATTACACATTTTAACCACATTCCTCCATTTTACTTATGTACAGAAACAAATCAATAAATAATAGTTGATTGCTTTGGTAATTAAAAGGGGGGAGGGACGTAGCTCAGTGGTACAGCTCTCGCTCGATGCGCGGTCGGTCTGGGATCGATCCCCGTCGGTAGGCCCATTGGGCTATTTCTCGTCACAGCCAGTGCACCACGACTGGTATATCAAAGGCCGTGGTATGTGCTATCCTGTCTGTGGGATGGTGCATATAAAAGACCTCTTGCTGCTAATCGGAAAGAGTAGCTAATGAAGTGGCGACAGCGGGTTTCCTTTCTCAATATCTGTGTGATCCTTAACCATATGTCTGACGCCATATAACCGTAAATACGATGTGTTGAGTGCATCGTTAAATAAACCATTTCTTTCTTTCTTTCTTTCTTTGGTAATTAAAGGAACTATTAACATAGATTTCGGTCGTTTTTAGGTTGTAATGATTTCTTTTGAGCATTATAATTATAGAAAATATACATAAAGTTAGGAACTTTCTTCAAATTACACAATCGCAAAGTATAGATAAATCAAAGTTTGTCTTAGTAAAACAATCAAACAATAAACATCGTCTGCAGACTGTAATTCATTTAGTTTATATACGACTAATACAGGTTTGACTTTACATACTTAAACCCATACGCACGCGCGCGCGCACACACACACACACACACCCACACAAGTTCAAGTTCTTTATTTGCCTTAAGTTTAAAACAACTTATCAGCATAAATACATACATATATAAATACGATATACTAGTATATACAAATATACAAATACAGGTGGAGAGTGATTTAAGAATTAATGGTAAAATTAACATAGTATACTAGTAATAGTGGTGGGATGTACATATATATGTGCACTATAAACATTATCGTGGTATAGTAATAATTCGGGCGGGCAGCATAGCCCAGTGGTACAGTGCCCGCCTGATGCGCGGTTGGTCTAGGATCGATCCCCGTCAGCTACCCACTGGGGTTTTTCTCGACATAACCTTATGTCCGACGCCGATATAACCGTCATTATAATGTGTTGAGTGCGTCGTTAAACAAACAAACAAACAAACAAAAAATAGTAATAATTCTGATTCTAAATATATATATGCATATATTGATGTATACCAGATGAAATATGATTGATATACTAGCTAATGAAACGGCAGATTATTAGATGTCATTTTTTAAGTAAGCTGCAGTAAATCGTCTCTAACTTTATTTGCCAAAACTAAATATTTTCCCAGGTTAATGATGTCTTTATTTTTATCAGTTGTTAATAGTTCAGTGAGCCTAAATACGCTTGGACGTCTGTGGTAACATTGTTTAATATACTTATTCCTCAAATCATTCATAGCTGGGCAAATAAGGATAAAATGGTATTCATCTTCTATATCATTATAGTTACAAATAGTGCATTTTCTTTCGGCCCTGTCAATTTTCCTATACCTTCCGGTTTCTATATTTAATTTGTGTGCACTAATTCGGATCTTTGATATTTCTTTTAAGTGATTTAAAGGTATGGGTTGTCTAAGATATGTTTGTAGCTTGAATTCAAGTAACACAAAATTATATAGGGTACCTTTCGGTGAAGTCGTTATTCGATTAAAACCATGTTGTTTAAAATTATCGTAAATTATTTTCTTAATTATATTATATTCTCTGTTACCCACGATCCGTGTACCTACACACACACACACACACACACACACACACACACACACACACACACACACACACACACACACACACACATACTAACAACCCATATACTTTATAAAGTACTTTGAGTATCTAGACCTAACTTACGGCTGTGATGATTGGTGTAGGCGAGGGAGGGAAACAAAAAAGTTTGTTTTATTTAACAACACCACTAGAGCACATTTATTTATTAATTATCGGCTATTTTGGATGTCAAACATTTGTTCATTGTTAGCAACTGATATCTATAGACAGGACAGTACATAGCATGGCCTTTTATATACCAGTCGCGGGGCACATGCTGGGACTGCAAAAATCCTAATGAGAGAATTTTCTACCAAGCGGATTTAAATTGTGACCTACGCACCTCAGGCATGGTTACGGGCTACACAGATTCTAAGATAGAAGACATACTTCCTCCACTCCTTGTGCTACTCTTAGCGATTAACAGAAAAGGACCTTTTGTATGCACCATCATATAGACAGGATAATACATATAATGCCAGTTGTGGAGCACCAACTGGAATCATAAATAGCCCAGTGGGTTCATATACCTATTTGCCAATAGGCAATAATGATTGTCTTACATATAATAAACTCAACAGCCTCAAATTGAAAAAAATGCGGTGCGGTGTTGTTTAGGCACACACTTCTTTCCATGTTTGTGTTATTACAATTCAAGTCGGCATCTTATTACAGGCACCACAAATCAGGGCAATTCTTATTACAATTCAAGTCGGCTAGTTTAAAGAAAGAAATGTTTTATTTAACGACGCACACAACACATTTTATTTACGGTTATATGGCGTCAGACATATGGTTAAGGACCACACAGATTTTGAGAGGAAACACGTTGTCGCCACTTCATGGGCTACTCTTTCCGATTAGCAGCAAGAGATCTTTTATTTTCGCTTCCCACAGGCAGGATAGCACAAACCATGGCCCTTGTTGAACCAGTTATGGAACACTGGTCGGTGCAAGTGGTATAAACCTACCCATTGAGCCTCGCGATCACTCATTCAGGGTTTGGAGTCGGTATCTGGATTAAAAATCCCATGCGTCGACTGCGATCCGAACTTAGTACCTACCAGCCTGTAGACCGATGGCCTAACCACGACGCCACCGAGGCCGGTCTCAGCTAGTTTATTACAATTCAGGGCAGGTGTAATTTATTACAATTCAGGGCAGGTGTAATTTATTACAATTCAGGGTAGGTGTAATTATTACAATTCAGGGCACTACAGGCAAAATAGCAGAACATGTTTATCATTATTCAAGCAGAGAATGACAGAACAATTTATTCAGGCTATGTTTGCTGTATTTAATAATTCTCCAAAGTGTCTCCTATACAAATTCATTGTTAATAATTGTTGTCTACAATCTTACCTTCAGAAACCTATCGCCCTGAAATATAAACGTATTTTGAGTAAATTTAGACTTTCTGCACATAATCTCTCCATAGAAACGGGCAGATACCACCATAGCGATAGAAGCAATAGAATATGTAATCTCTGCAACCTGAATATACTAGAAGACGAATAGTTTGTCCGTTCTACTATGCCATGAGAGATAAATATATTAAAACTTATTATTATAATAAACCGTCAACTCTGAAATTAACACAACTACTGTCCACCGATAACTCAAGAGAGTTAATTAAACTGTGTAAATACTTGATAACTGCTACCACACATTGATTTATGAGTATGTTTTTATTTATGTATTTATTTCATTACTGTATTTTACTATCGACTGTGATAACTTTTAATAGGTCTATCCTGTAGACCTCACCATTCCCCGCAATGTGTACAATGTATTATTTTATTGTAAATATGTTTGTATGCCTACGAAATGTATATTTTTTGGCAAATAATAAACTGTTTGGAATGACAGGCATTGCAAAATGACAAATAATTCACATTTCCTCCTCTCGCTATGTGGTTGTGAAACTTTGATCTTATGCGTCGGAAACCCGACAAAACTAATGGAAATAGTTTTCCGGAATGTTGTGGTAGTTTCATGTTTAAGAGCGCGAAGTCCACTTTCAATACAGTATAGTTTAAAACACGTGAATACGCCATTTAAAAAAATAAAATACAAAATAATTTAAACAGCATATTTAAAAAAATAACATTAATCAAAGGTATACATAACAATAAAAAACATCTATTATTTATTAAAATGTTATGAATTCAATATTGTAAACTGACGGCGAGTGCGTTCTGTATTGTGATTGGTTAATTACATTATTTTTCCGGGATCGAATAACAATAACACCCGGAAAGGTAATGACGTCATTAAAGGTGACGTCATTAGCAACTGGAACAGGCGAAGTTGACGATTCAAGGGTCTACAGTTAGATTGTAGCCAGGTTTTTTTTTCTTCAATAAATGCTAAATATACAGCTAGTTCTTTAGAAAAACTACTCAGTTTACAATGGACATAACTATATGGAGTTTTTAGATTTGCGGGTGTTATTGTCTATTTGATTCCCGCAAATGTTTCATTTTTTACCTCAGGCTAACGCCTTCGGTCAAAAATGACATTTGCGGGATCAAATAGACAATAACACCCGCAAATCTAAAAAACTCCATATGGTTATCTCCTAAATAAAATTATAGAACAATCTACATAAATGGCAGAACTGTTCTACTTCCTTTTAGGCTAAGGCCTACTTAATGGCTTATCTAGCAAACCATATTAAGTATATTAATCAGTGTAAATAAAGTTACTATACCTAGTACAGCATTTAACAATATTATCACACACACACGGACATAAAAAACATAATCAACAAAACAAATTCCCTAAAAGGCCCACAGTATTAGCAAAATAGTGCAGTACATTTTCACTCCCACCTACATATTAGTAATAAAGTAACAAACAAACTTTGAATTAATTGCCACATTTGCATCATTTCATCAGTGGGGTCGAACCATTTTGTTATGAATCGGGGATAGTTTATTGGTAGGCTATTGACAAATACAGCCAATAGACAAATGTCTTAGTAATAGCACAAACTGTAGACAATATCGAGTTACGTTGAAATAGGGAAAGCAGAATAATAAACTCGGATTTTAATAATATTCACAATTTCAAATATTTTCAGAAAGGGTAGCTTCCAAAAAATAATGAATTCAAATATTTGGCATTAATTCCGGATATGGGTTAAAAATTACGAATTTATCGGAAAATACCGGAAAGTTGGTATATGCAAAACAGGCGTGCATTGTATTTCGAAACACTCCGAGAATCGGCCTCTAGTTGAGTCTTCTGTTTAAGGTAAGCCTCTGTTAGAGAATTTACGGTAAATTTGTATCTGAATCGATATCGATATTTATATATATATTGGTAGATGTAGATATAAATATCGATATCGATTCCGATAAAAATTGGGCGTAAAAGTGGGCGTATTTGTATGGAATTGTACAAATAACTCATTGGGTAATTGTGCATTATATCCTGAATCCACACTCAGTAAAGTGTGATAGGGAGTGGAGTACGGCAAGACAATTAAAGGGACATACCCTAGTTTCAGTTCATGAAAATTAACATTAAGTTTAGTTTAATTTACAAACCTGTAACACATTTTGATAAAGTTACAATTGAGTGAAACATAAGTCTTTGACTTTGAAATGGTGAAATACCCTCTAAAATAGAATAAAACTCGACTACATAACTGTTACTTCTCAGAGGCACGTATGAGAAATGCATTTTGCGATATTAGAAAACATCAGGATGACCAAAAACACTTCGAATGCACGGAAATAGATACTTTAAACAATAAAATTTAAGTAAAGTATAATTTCAGTTATCAAAAAACGCCTCTAATAGTCAAAACTATGTCTAAGTGTTTAAAAACTAGGGTATGTCCCTTTAAAATCACCAAAAGCACGTGCAAAAGCATGATTCGAACGAAGTCGGGGTAACAACTCATACCACATGGTAGTGTTACCTGTTACAAAACACAATCCGATGCGTTACTTGGTTAAACCTTTAATTGCCACAATTGTCACGCTTGAGCGAATTTGAGAGGGGTCAATTAATTTCACAACTCATGCAAGGTCATACGCGAAGACAAACTGCCGTGCAATTTGGTTTGAATGTTCGGACCATACAACGCCTTGTGATACGTTTACGGGCTACAGGAAGGGTTGCCGACCGTCCCCGGTCCAGGTGCCCACGTGTATCGTCACGCCGAGAGGAACGAGTAATCAGGCTTGCGCATTTGCGCGATGGTCACCTTACTGCCTCCGAAACTGCTCGCAACACCATAAGCACCCACAATCGTCCCATCCATCCCAAAACTGTAAAGAATCGGCTGAGAGAGGTCAATCGTCCCTAAGTTGGTCTCCCTCATGATGCCATTAAGTCGACATCGTCGGATGTATTGACTGCGTGCACATGCACCTGAACAGTTCCGCATGATGCAATGGAGTTCACATGTATTCGGACGGATGGGCGACGTTTGCGTTGATGAGAGGAACCGAATTTGGGGTGGCTCAGTCATGGCATTGGGTGGATTTCCCATGGGTTGAAAACGCCTTTAGTGGTCATCGCTGGGAACCTAACAGCCATCCGATACAGGAATGAGATCCTGACATTGCAACAAGACGACGCATGTTGCAAAAGTGTGTAGGAACTTCTTTGCAGCGAACAACATTTTCCCTCTCGACTGGCCCACTTACAGCCCCGATTGGTCTCCCATCGAGCACTTGTGGGATCAGTTGGACAGGAGAATGAGGAATTGTCTAAACCCACCCATAAGCCTTGCCCAGCTCAGAGATGCCTTGGTAGACAAATGGAATAATATTCCAATGAGGAGTGTGAATGCCTTGATGAATTCCATGACCAGGAGTATCAGGGCAGCTACACAGGCACGGGGTGGTCACACACGATACTAGTGAGACCAGTGAGACTAGTGGACTCATACACAGACTAACGAGAATTAAATGACATGTGACGGATACTAATGAATTGTTTTATATCTACCTATATAGATATCTATATCGGTATCGATATCGATATGTATATTTATATCTGCATCTTCCAGTGTATAGATATCAATATATATATATATATATATATATATATACACACACAAGTATACAGATATCTATATCGGTATTGATATATAAATATCGATATCTGTATCAGTATCTGTATTTATATGTGTATCTAGATCTGTATTCATCTGTCTATATTGCTGTCTGTCTGCCTGTCTGCTTGTCTTTCTAATAGACAGACTGACAAATCCATGGCCTGAAGAGATTCTATTTGGGATTTATTATTATTATTATTATTATTATTATTTTATTTATTTATATATTTTATTTATTTATTTATTTACTTTTAAATTATTTTAAAAAAGAACCGGGTTTTTCCATTTTCTAGCTGTTTTTCAAAAGTTACTGTGCATATTGCACAAAGTAGATTGGCACCCATGGACCCGTCGTTATAGGGGTATGGTAACACAACTGGTAGTTACACACAGGACACTGTAAGTCCTGGGCACCGTTTTACGAAGCGATCTTAGCGATAAGATCACCTTTAGTGCATAAGGTAGATACACACTTAAAGGGACATTCCTGAGTTTGTTGCATTGTAAGATGTTTCCGATTAATAAAATATTTCTACGATTAAACTTACATATTAAATATATTTTCTTGTTTAGAATATCAGTGTCTGTATATT
The DNA here is from genome assembly GCA_016106625.1 of Dracogyra subfuscus. Classification (NCBI taxonomy): domain Eukaryota; kingdom Metazoa; phylum Mollusca; class Gastropoda; order Neomphalida; family Peltospiridae; genus Dracogyra; species Dracogyra subfuscus. The sequence continues at coordinate 4,007 of JAECMU010029945.1, read as the reverse complement.
CAATGTGTTTCTTGTCGTCTTAATATTTGTAAAAAAAAAGTCTATTTTGTCTTAAAATAATTTCGCACGTATGAAAAAACAATATTGTAGGAAATAAGATGAAATTTAACCTAGTACAAATATTAGAACGATCAGAAACACGTCTAATATACAACCACTACTTTTGTATGTAGAAAAATATATTTGATATGCAATTTCAATCGTTAACAAGTCTCTGTTAGTCGATAACATCTTAAAAAGTACAGTAAAGTCAGGAATGTCCCTTAAAAATAGAGCTAAGATCGCTTCGTAAAATAGTTTTAGTAGGGGCTATAAATAGTTTTAGTTGGTTTGGACTGGATTTTTTCTTCTTCTTTGTTGAGATAGCAGTTTTGTCGTTCAGAGTTAGGAAACAATCTCATTGACAGAAGCATAACAACTAGTATCCTTGTAGATATGTCCACATGGCAGTCTATAAACTTTTATAGTCGATTTTGTTTGCTTAGAAATCAATTAAAGTAGTACTTGCTTAAATCCCACTTCTGTAGTTATTAAATTATGCAGGAACGTGATATAATAAGTATAATACTTATTATTTTGATGGTATATACTACTTACAATATAAAAAATGCATTAGTTTCGTGTTGTGTTCACAAATAAAATAATTATAGCTCACGTGCAGGGGAAATAACTTGTGCTGCTATGCTACAGTTATAATAATAGTTATGTCCCTTGCACCATACGTATCAATAGCAATGGCCGGTATATATTCATCCTGAATAAGGTGCTCTCACAGAAATGTTCTTTTGTTTAACGACACCACTAGAGCACATCGATTTAGTAATCATCGGCGATTGGATGTCAAACATTTGTCAAATATAGTCTTAGAGAGGAAACCCGCCACATTTTGCCAACAGGAGCAAGGTATCTTCTATAAGCACCATCAGACAGACAGAATAGTATATACCATAGCCTTTGATATTTAATCCAAAAGTTATGTAAACCCAACACAAATTACAACAGAAATTATTATTTTTTATTATTATTATTTCATATATGTATTTAGTATAGCATATTAAAAATCCGCCCTCGAAACAGCGTGCTAAGTATGATTTGTGGGGGTAAAAGTTGAACCAAAAACAAATGGGTGTTGGTTTTTTTTTTTTTATATATATATTTTTTTATAAATTTGTATTATGATTATATTCCTTCTACATTGTTGTGTTTCCCAATAAAGGACACATAAACACACGTAAAATGTTGCTTTCTGGTGTTAAGTAAGTAAACTTAGTAATATTTAGAATTACAAAATGCTTATTTAGCACAACATTTACAATATTTGAATAAAATATACATGACTCTTAAAGTTGGGTCCAATTTGATATATGCGAGCATTGTTTGTTTGTTTTGGATTTGATCCAACATATTTTTTTAAATATAATTTGAAGATTTATGGTTCAAAATGGCCGAAAACACAATGGCGGAAATGTGTGTAATAAAATCAGTAAAACTGGTATTCCAACATTTTTTACAGAACTTTTGTGGAATTAAAATGTGTGTATATATTAAGTTATAAAAAAAAACTATGTTGAAAATCTTAACATTTACATTTATGGTCAAAATTAATGATGAAATACAAGACGGCGAAAAACAGCATGGCGGCCATTTGTCATAACAATTATAAACTCGACATCCAAGTCTAATGAAGTGCATTATTTGCTGTCATAAATGCGAAAAAGAAATATCAACTGAAGTTGGCTTTGTTTAACGACTATAGCACACTGATTTATTAATTATCAGCGTGTCAAATATTTGGTAGTTTTAAAATATAATCTTAGAGAAGAAACCCGCTGGAAATGTTCCATTAGTAGCATAGGTACTTTTACAAGCAACATCCCACAGACAGGATACTACAAACCATGGCCTTTTGTATACCAGTCGTGGAGCGCTGGCTAGTAAGAGAAATAGCCAAAACTGTTTCACCAAATGATAATTATTAGTATATACAGGTAACCTTTCTTTCATCAAATGGCGTTTTAATGACATTAAACATGCAGGCTCATCTGCGAACATTACATTATGGACCTTCCAGTTTCCGAAATAGAACAGTTCATGCTTTGTCTACATTGTCTACTGTCAGGCCATACACTTTGAAAAATAATTGTTTGTTTGTTCACAGTAACCACCAATTCTTATAGTCCTTCAAATTTCTTTGAAACACCCCTCCTCCCCCTCACTACCCCCCCCCAACCCCCCCCCCCCAAAAAAAAACAACCCCAAAAAACCAACAACAAACAAACAAACAAGAAACATATGAATTAATATCACTGCATCTCAGAGAATGAAAAGCAAACTCATCATCCCAGTGCTAAAAAGTATGTTTCCCATATTGAGTTTATAGGAATGGGTTTTCAGAAATTGTCCCATTTTTTCATGGATATTTGGCATGTGGAATACCAAAAAGCAAAAGCTAACAGAACATCAATGTACAGCAATATGTATTCAGTTAGTTTTGATCAGTAAATTGCATGAACTTCTTGTCTGGCATCAGATTCCTCAGTGTTATAACTCTACACTGCATCTTCCACCTCAAACCCCCACCCATTTTGCATTCAAGGTAGAGTCTGCAAAAAGGTTTTAGAGGAAATTAGCCAAGTTAATATTGCTTTCTGTTCAACCAGTTATGAGACATTGGCATCGTTCTTACAGGTTTGTAGATCACTAATTTGTGCACTTAATTATTTTATATAGTTTGGTTAACAGAGACTTATAGCGTAACAATTGTGTACCTTCGGGTTTCGGAGTTTGATCCAATACCTGTCAGTCAACATGCAAGATAATACACCATCGACTATAGTTCATGTGATCACATATATTAAACCATAGCAACATGTCGCAGTATGAGTACAGAAAGAAAGAAGAAAGAAAGAAATGTTTTATTTAACGACGCACTCAACACATTTTATTTACGGTTATATGGCGTCAGACATATGGTTAAGGACCACATATATTGAGAGAGGAAACCCGCTGTCGCCACTTCATGGGCTACTCTTTCCGATTAGTAGCAAGGGATCTTTTATATGCACCATCTCACAGACAGGACAGCACATACCACGGCCTTTGATATACAAGTCATGGTGCACTGGTTGTGACGAGAAATAGCCCAATGGGCCCACCGACGGGGATCGATCCCAGACCGACCGCACATCGAGCGAGCGCTGTACCGCTGAACTACGTCCCGCCCCGCAGTACGAGTACAGATACTGGTGTCAGTGATGATCACAGCACTGCTCAAGGTTGTAAACAACATGATTAGTCCTGTAACCATTCATCAAGATATGAACAGTTTAATTCTTTTAAGTAACTTAAGAAATCGTTACCTTGAACCACAGAAATAAGAACATATTATTGTCATTCCGAGATTTTATTTTAATCAGTCTTCCGTAAGGGTTTCTATATGTCTGTGCCATGAAAGTGATTGATTACAAAACGATTGAACGTTGTAGCGCTTGATATGTTAGTGTATGAGCTCTCTTCCTCTGGTCTATAGCTACAGGGACATATATAATATGAAATCCTTTTTTCCGCGGGCTTACATGTCCGTGGTTGTCCTAAAATGCACAGTCCGTTGGATATTTAAATAAGTGGATCGAAACGGTAGCACCATAACTTCGTATTACTAGTAACGGTTGACTGCACTGGTTCACGAATAACACGAGAATTTGACCACAACGAATAAAAGTGATTCCACAGTATCGGTATCTATGCCTGAACCTTTTGTGTGATGACAGTTAACTTCAAAAATACAGATAGTACATAGCAATTTGTGAACCTCACATCATAGGTACAAACTTCCCGTAATATTTTCATAAAGCTCATATCAAATCTTTAAATATGAGGCAGAGTGTATTAACAACAGTAATGTTTCTAACTCTTCGGATAGATTCATACGGTAAATCTCTGAACGATAATGCTTAAAATATTAATTTTAAGGATTTGGGTTTGAACAAAATGGGCTTATTACATGC
>JAECMU010029933.1:4422-16779 GCA_016106625.1 Dracogyra subfuscus | reverse complement strand
GAGATTTGTAATCCAGATACCGACTCCAAACCCTGAGTGAGTGCTATCCTGTTTGTGGGAAGCACAAATAAAAGATCCCTTGCTGCCAATCACAAAGAGTAGCCCATGAAGAGACACCAGCGGGTTTCCTCTCAAAGTCTGTGTGGTCCTTAGCCATATGTCTGACGCCATAACACCATAAATAAAATGTGTTGAGTGTGTCGTTAAATAAAACATTTCTTTCTATCTTATGTTTTTCAGAATAGTCACTGGACACAACATGCCCCAGATTGCAATTACTCCACAAGACCCGACGTGCAGTGACAGAACTTTAGTTCACACAACTCGTAAGGTCGTCCCAGACTTGTTGATCATTTTATGCTGGTGTTTGGGTTCATTTGTTGACATGAGAATTCATTTCAGCTACATTTTGTACATATATGGGAGCATGGTCAGCATATTGAAATGTTTATGGAACTAGTGGATAGACAAGTCTTAGTGTGTTCATAATTTAGCAAGTGAGTATGGTGTCATAATTGATCTCTTTTAGGCTTTATTTCAATGTTTTGTTTCATTTCGTATACTTTAATTATTTTGATATTTAGTGTATACTATATACACACAAAAAACTGTTATGTACATGTATAGGTGCCATAATGTTTTACAGTCGATTAATATTGCACTGGACAAATAATTGATACAAGTCCTTTGAAAATTAGTTAAATTTTGCAACTTTTGTTTTTGTTATATTTTCATACATAATAGTACTTGAAACTGGAATGCCTTACATTGATTATAGCATAGATTTTGTTGACATGTATATTATGTGCACTTGGACATCCAACAATTTGTGTGCCTTACAAAGGATGAATTATAAATATTTGCCTTTAATATGTTTACAGTACAATATTTATTACTAAAGATATCACTAATTTTGCTACTATGTTTTTGATACATATAAATTATCTTGATATTTGCTCATGAGTAACATGTTTTTTGTATGTTTTCCTGGGGCCTATGTCTTATTGTATGTTTTTATGGGGCCTATTTCTTATTGTATGTTTTCCTGGGGTCTATATGTCTTATTGTATGTTTCCCTGGGGCCTATGCTTTATTGTATGTTTTCCTGGGGCCTATGTCTTATTGTTTGTTTTCCTGGGGCCTATGTCTTATTGTATGTTTTCCTGGGGCCTATGTCTTATTGTATGTTTTCCTGGGGCCTATGTCTTATTGTATGTTTTCCTGGGGCCTATATTTTATTATTTGTTTTCCTGGGGCCTATGTTTTATTGTATATTTTCCTGGGGCCTATATTTTATTGTATATTTTCCTGGGGCCTATGTCTTATTGTTTGTTTTCCTGGGGCCTATGTCTTATTGTTTGTTTTCCTGGGGCCTATGTCTTATTGTATGTTTTCCTGGGGCCTATGTCTTATTGTTTGTTTTCCTGGGGCCTATGTCTTATTGTATGTTTTCCTGGGGCCTATATTTTATTATTTGTTTTCCTGGGGCCTATGTTTTATTGTATATTTTCCTGGGGCCTATATTTTATTGTATATTTTCCTGGGGCCTATATTTTATTGTATATTTTCCTGGGGCCTATATTTTATTGTATATTTTCCTGGGGCCTATGTTTTGTTGTATGTTTTTCTGGGGCCTGATTCATAAAATTCTGACAGCTTTGCGATCTCACAATTCAATGCAAAGATTAAGACTTACAAGGATGATATTGTGTTGTTTAAGAGAGCTTTTTAAATGAATTAGGAGCCTGGTTATTGAGAACTGATGTTATACATTGTAGTACAGGTGGTCCTGTCTTTAAAACAATGGACACATTATCATAATGGAAATTTGAAAATGAATCCAAGTGAGAAATGCTGGAATGTTCAGTGGATTTAAGCAGGTGTTACATTGTTAGTTGACAAGCATGGATGCATATTTACTGAAAGCTTGTCTTCCTGTTTGTTACACTGGAAGATGTTGTAAAGTCACCTTAAATCACACTTGAAGAATTGTAAAGTCACCTTAAATCAGTATTTGAAGAGTTCATTTCTAAAATATGATATATCCATATATCTCATATTGAGAAAAAACATGCTTTTGCAGTGAAATGACAGAGCATATATGACAAGAATCGCAGTTTTAAGATCCTATTTAATGGGCATAGATTGCAGTTTGACACTGTACTGTTATATTGCTGAGTTATACTGACATTGCATTCCTTCTCTGCTAATTGTGGAAATGGGCACACCATAAATCCATGAATAGTGGCCTGCCTTGGATAGAAGCCTGACTTGCATGCATAAATAAAGACCAACTTCTGATATTCTGGCTTTCATTTCTTAGTGATATGTAAGAGGTTTCTATGTGTACAAACTAGCTTTCAAGCCTACATTAGAAGATGATCTACAGCAAGGCCATGTAAACATGGCCATTAACAGAGGCCTGCCGTGAATAGAGACTGGGACTGAGAGCACCATGGAAACAAATATAACTCTAGGCTTTTATTGAAGGATTTATGGTATATCACATTTTGAATATGAAGTCTCCATTAGACAAGCTTACAAGTGAATTATTGATCTAGTGCTATATATTTATATATTTCAAGTACATGTTGCTTGATGTAGCTGCTTGATAGTAGTTTTTATCACTATTCTATGTTATTTATAAACAAAATACTAACTTAAATTAGTTGATCTTTTTACTGAATACCTTTGAAACAAATGTGTTGAAATAGAAATACTAGTAGAAATAAATGTAAAACAAAATGTAATATATTTATTCAGTCAAAGAAATACAAAATACATGTTTATGTTCAAAATGTCTATCATCTTGTTTATATATACATCTAATGATTTATCATATAATGAGTAAGTCATCCAATGGAAACAAAGTGTCTGATATTTTTGGTATCACCATACTTTGAGAATTGGATAACTATGCAAATTAGGTCATGTGACCATCATGATTGACACCCAAAAATGTAAACAAAACAAAATGGCTTCTCTCTCCGTAGGCGAATCTGTATCAGTAGACGGTAGGGGTGAGGGCACGATAACAGGGGTTATTGACAAAAGAAACAATGTGAAAGAATATTTAGTAAATATTATCGGTAGAATGCTTTAAATGGTGTTGTTGTTTTTTCAATCAGAAATATATTAATAAAATATTTCATTAATTTCGTACATTTCCGTATCGAAAGTTTTTCTACGGACAGAAAGTCTTGATAATTAACTACTTTAGTATTTGGAGTTGTGGCCCTTTGACAAGCCACGCCCTCACTTGCTATCTTCATTATGTAATGGCGGATTTAATCATTGCAGCGGCGAGCAAAGTTTAAAAAAAAATAACGTTTATGAAAAGATTGACATTATATGATAAAAAGATTATTATCCTCGTGTTTTTCGGTATCGTCAATATCATATATTCGAAATAAAAATTATGTATTATGCTCGCCAGAGGCTCGCATAATAAAAATTTTATTCCTAATATATGATATTGACGATACCGAAAAACACTCGTATAATAATCTATATTTATATTTGAGTTTGAGATAAAAGTAGTTCATTTTATAGCAATCATCTATTCATCTATGTTACCAGAAAGGTCAAAACCCTTTAATCAGACATTCACTGAACCATGTAAAATCTGCATTATAGTGATTATGTTCTGTACTCCTATTTAAAAATGGACTGTACAAAGCATCTGGGTTTCAGGGAATTCTGGTTAAAAGAGGGTGTGGTTTAGAAGGGTGTCACTGTACATATATGTATGTATGCAGTGACTGTCGATTTTTGTTGGTTTTCATTCATTTGCTAGGCTGCAGATATCATGTTACAATATTTTAACTGTATCTATAAATATTTTAAATTCCATTGTTGATGTATATAATAAATGTATGTATTGTTGTTACAAACATCCATTTAGAATAAGCTGAATATAGTTTTCTCAAATTCTAAAAAAAAAACTATTTTACTGTCACATAAACATAATATAGATCTTAAACTTAATGCTGCATTACATCTTATAATTAATTTTGGCCACAGAAATCATGTACAGAGTAATGTTGTTATTAAAATAAAAAAATTGGGAGACATCTCAGCATTTTAAAGGTCAGCTACTTGAAAGGTTGAGTACTCGGACTGTTCACCTACGGTGAGGTCACATATACGTGTTGGTCAGTAAACCAGACATCGATCAGATTATATGCCATAACATTTGGCATGGACTTTTCACTAGATAGTTGTTTTTCAGGTGTATAATGATGTCTGCTCCCATACATCAACATCTGTTTTTACCTCAGGTTTGCAAAAGACTGCATTCCTATTTTAAAGACATTGCACATCTAACTGTTTATGACTTTGTCATTTTAATTTAGCATATACATTTAACAATGATAAAAACAGCTTCCTTATACATTTGTATATGCAGCTTACAAATCAATATTATTTGAGACACTACTTGTTCATCTTCATGGGTATCATTCCTCTCCAGTTATTTTCAGGAATGTTAATTTTATCTACATCTTCTTTAGTAGTGCAATTTTTGTCCTGTATTTAAGAAAGAAAAGAAATAAAACAACATAAATGCCTGGTGTATAGGTAGAAGCTAGTCAGCATTCATCACGGGACGACATTAGCTCATTCTGGTACAAATATGTACATACATACTGGCAATGGTCTGCTGCAAAATGTTAGATCTAGTTTTAAGGGATGTGAAAATGGCTATGTATTTTAGTTGTTAGTTTTCAGATGTTTGTAAAGAAAACTGCTGCAATTTGTGATTTTTTCTGGCAACATTTTGTTCAGTATCATGTTGAGATTTGGTATGCAAGTTTCAGAGACTGCTATATACTTCTAAAATGCTAAATAGTGATTGCTAATCGATTTTCAATTGACTACAAATGTCACTAATCAAAATTGTTAAAACGCAATGTTCCCTGTGTTGTACTTTTTTTTGTGTCCTTTTACATAATACAATCAACATACCATAAATGCCTAAGTAGCAGGGGGAAGTGGACATTTGTTATTTACCCCCCAAAAAAACCCCAAACAAAAACTAAAGAAAAACAAGAAAACAAAAAGAAGAAGAATGAAATGGTGCTTTTTAGTTTAGAAGAGTCCTTTTTGTACCCCAATTCTTTTCTGTACAGCCATCCATTTATTTTAGGTTAGATATAGCTCCGTTGTGTTATTACTTTACTCAAATGTGCCTTGTATTGGACAGTAATTTTATGACACATTGTACATACTGGTTGGTTCATTGATGAACATTCCTGAAATCATACATAAGAAAGGTTTCAAAAGTTCTACAGGACTTCAATCCCCAACACCCTACCACGACCCCACTTCAAAAGCTTTGATGGGGCTGAACATGAAAAAACTTTCACAGCACTTTATTCCTCAATACCAGCAATCTGGATCCATTCTCATAACACTGTACAGTCTAGACTAAGAAATTTAGTGACATCACAGCAATGCAATTTGTATGTGTTGCCATTATGGTAAATTCTCAAGACATTGTTAAATACTTAGTCTAAACTTTGAAAGTTTTATAAGCACTGGACTATGTTTCTGTGAATATTATCACAGTTGTGATGTGTTAATATTGCATTACTCTTTAGGTTTCTATGGATGATGGAGTCAGGCATTGAACTAGATTATAATCATGAACGGTTAGGGCAGATCTCATCTTGGATATTCTGGAATCAAAAGGTTAGACAAACTGAGGTTATGAATGTTTTGGATTTCAACTATTTATACACGTGCCAAAGCATTTTTTAATATACACTACATACTGCAGTGAATTACAGTCAGGAGAAGTTAGTTTTATATTTTATCAAAAAATAAAATGATGTGCCATACATTTTTACATATTTTAAATTTTATTTTATAACCTGTTTGACATTGTCACTTAAATCTGGTAGCTATAAGAAAGTGTTTTTTAATTCATATTATACAATGTGGATTTGTAATTTTGTGAGTACATGTAATAGTTTTAGTTAGGACTATGATGACAGAAATTATTTTTGTAGATTCTCTTATGGCATACAGTTCTCAACGTTATAATTTTGTCTTAAAACCAGTCTGTGATTGGCATGGGCGTCATTCTGTTTCAAAAAGTGGGGGGACCGTTAGTGATAAATATTTTGGAGTGGGGGGGGGGGACACAATGCAAATGTCCAAAAAGTGTGGGGGGGGGTAGCATATCCCCCCTGTCCCCCACCAAGTGATGCCCATGCTCAGGCCTATATGAAGAGAGATTCATTCCAGATAATGTAAGATATGCAAAAGTTGACAATCCAGGTAAAAATTACCGTAAAAGTAAAACGCAAATAAATACTGTCTTGAAATATGTGATTTTTGCCATCCCAAAAAGTGGGGGGGGACATCAGATAGTCTGTCCCCCCCACTGCTAAAAGTGGGGGGGGGGGACATGTCCCCCCTGTCCCCCACCAAATGATGCCCATGGTGATTGGTAGACAGTGTTTGGTAAAATGATGGGATGGACTTGACATTTCTGGGAATATATACTTAAAGAAATGCTTGCACGGTAGCTGACCTACTAAATTTCCCCAAGGAATAAAACAATGAAATGTTTTATTTAATGATGCACTTAATACATTTTATTTATAGCTATATGGCAACGGACATATGGTTAAGAACCATAAAGATAACGAGAGGGCAAACCTATGTCTGCCACTCCTTGGGTTACTGTTTTCTGTTAGCAACATATAAAGAGTGGGTTTTTTTATATACCAATGCACAAACAGGGTAGTAATTAACACTGCCTGTTTTACCCCAGTTGCTGTGCACTGGTTGTACTGTGAAATAGCCCAGTGAGTGCACATATCAGGAATGAATCCTAGATGGATGGCACATACAAGCTAAACTGGTATAGGGTTCATCTAGACTAAACAGTTAATACTTTAACAAATAATATGATCTCAGTGCCAGCTCATTACACAGTAAACAACTGCTGCATTACCCTCTTTGGGTAATTACCGTACTCCAGGTAAACAGCATTCTCGTGTTTGATCAATGGATTCAATCAAGTCTTACTTGAAACGTTTATAATGAAGGTCGTTCATGATTCAGAGGTTTCAGTGATAATGTTGGGTGAGCACACACCACTGCCATTTTATGTTTTTCATCTTGGGGTGTGGTTAAACTAAACATATGTTTATTAATTTTCTTAATTTGTTTAATAAAATGTATGTGTGTGTGTGTGTGTGTGTATGTGTGTGTGTACATCATGCACATATGCATACATACATACATACATACATACATGCATGCATACATACATATATACATAATTATATATATATATGTATATATATATATAAAAATTATTTAAGTTAGTCATTTTTATTCCAAACTACAGAAATCCATTTTTATCCTCCCTTATTATTATTATTATATTATTATATTTATTAATTGTTTCATTTTTATTTTTGATAGTATTATGTAAATACACTACATTAGTTATTCACGTTATTATTCAAATTTAAAAGTCCAAATATCTTTTCCACTTGGTTAAACATTTAGTTTTATATTTGTCAACAATATTATGGTATTGTTATGTTGAACAATTGTTTTTTATGTTACTTTTGTTTGTTTATTACAGTATCAGTATATGCTTTGTTAACATTGAGAACATGTAAATACATAATAGAGGCAGTTTTTCTTTTGTTTTCAGGGCATTACAAACATATTTTTGTTGATTTATTTAAATATAATTATAATTATTTTTGCTATGTTTGATACAGCAAATAATACAGCCTATGCTTTTTTCTGATAGTATAATGAAAGTGGGTTGATCTAGTGTAGTAACTTCATTATATGTACTTTGAAATAGAATGTCCAAGGCATGCCTGTTTTTGTTTGTTATTGTATTATGATCAAATATAGCTATGGCGATGATAGTGTAATGTGTACGTTGTTCGCCCACTATTTGGCTGGTGCCGAGCGTTTTTCGCTAAACGTTTGCAAACTATTTTGACTGGCTTCTGTAATGGTAACTCGGTTTATTATATAGCGTAACAAGCCGTTTAGCGAACGTTAGCAACAAGAGGTGGACTGAACTTATACCTCTGATAACATTTGGTTTAACGTGAAGCGCATAAAATAGTCTAGCGAATATTTTCCTTCTCAGTCTCACTAAACTCGGGGATACGTTCAGGCAGCCGTTAGTAATGAAACGTTTGCAAACTATTTTGACCGATTCCCAAATTTTCCTTTTGTTTAAAGGGACATTCCTGAGTTTGCAGCAATGTTTAAGATGTTATCAACTAACAGAGAATTTTTAACGATTGTAATTAAATATCAAATATACTTTCCTGCATAACATATTTGTGGCTGTATGTTAAACGTGTTTCTGATCATTCTAATAATATTTGTACTGGGTTAAATTTCGTTTTATTTCCTAAAATATATTTTTTCGTACGTACGAAATTATTTGAAGACGAAATCCAGTTTGGGCTTTTTACAAATATTAAGACAACCAGAAACACATTGAATATACAGATATTGATATTTTAAACAAGAAAAGTTTAATCGTAGATATATTTTATTAGTCGGAAACATCTTACAATGTGGCAAACTCAGGAATGTCCCTTTAATGTGCAGCGTAAAAGCCAGTCTAGCAAGTCATAATGACAAACGGTGGGATAAGTTTAGCGAGGTTTATATCGCTAACGTTCGCTATACTGGTTTAGACCATTTCGGAAAACACTCAAAGCTGTTTGCAAATGTTTAGCGAAGGTGTCTGAACATAACTTCATATTAGTATATCCATTTTGTAAAACGATAATATATGAGGGGTTGTTAGACTATTACTATTCATCAATGTATGTAACAATGATGGATACGTTTTAAAACGAAATGTAAAGTAGAAACTTTACATTGCGTAAATTTGATCGCACAAATTAAATACAGGGTGCATGACTATAACGTACACTGCTGTGTAAGGATGTCGATATCATTTAAGAAACAATCAGATTGACACAAGTCAATTTATTGCGTATTACCGCCTGATGCTATGTGACCCACCAAAACGATTTTCACATGCTGAGATCGTAGCAAGTTCTGAAGTCAATAACGCGTGTGACCGCCTCGCGCAGCCACCACAGCCACACAACGTCTTCTCATCGACCGAAGAACTCCTCTGAAAATCCGTACCGGAAGTCGTCGCCATTGGTTGTTCAGTGCCTGCCCAAGAGCTTAAAGAGTATGTGGTGGGTTGACCCGTTGTCTCAGTCGTCTTCTCAATTCATCACAAATGTGTTCAATGGGATTCAGGTCTAATGAACGGGACGGCCAATCCATAACGTTGATACCGGCGTTTCGCAAAACATTGCGCGTCAAGATCGCTGTATGGGGTGTAGCGTTGTCTTGTTGAAATGTCAATCCTGGACCGTGTTGTTGTATGAACGGCAGCAGTTCCGGTGTCAACACTTGGTCACGGTATTGTGCGGCAGTGAGGTTACCCTGGACGACAGTCAATCGGGAACGACCATGGGAACAAAATGAACCCCAAACCATTACGCTGCCGCCACCAAATCTGTCGACCTCCTGTACACAACACTACGCATAGCGTTCTTGCGGTCTACACCATACCCTGTCATCAGCAAACCTAAGTGTGAAACGTGACTCGTCACTAAAGACAACGTTATTCCAGCGTCTCTGATTCCATCTAACGTGTCGTCGGGTCCATTCGAGACGTTGACGACGGTGAAATGGCGTGAAAATGGGTCCTTTGTATGGTGACCTAGCTCGCAGACCAGCAGTCCGCAGTCGATTCGTGATGGTGGATTGTGACACCTAACCCCTGAACAATTGTCTGCTTTTGGACGTGGGCGTCACGAACCGATTACGGAGATGACGTAATCTGATTTGTCCATCTTCTCGGCGTGACGTCACACCCGGTGTTCTGGCCTCGGACGGTCCGCCACTACACCTGTCTGTTGCACACGGGTTCTGAGATTATGAATGGTCTGTCGGCTGCATCCTAGTGTGCGAGCAGCTGCCGCAACGGACTGTCCTGCGTGCAGCCTTCCCACAGCACGCTCACGTTCTGCATTTGTGAGACGTGGCATTCAGTCACTAATTTGTCACCAGACATTTTAATGTGTTTTCCTGTTTTAAACAATACACGTTTGAATTGATTTGAAGGCATACGCGTTCACCGTGTTTATCACGTGACCCTGTGCACGTGTTTGTCAGGTTTTGCGCTTTAGACGTGCAGAAAGGCAATATGTGCGTTTTCACTCCGCCCCGTCCGTGCAGTATCATCGGGAAGACTTTTATCATCCATTATGTAACGCAAATTTCAACTGATTTCCTCCCAAATAATTTACGATAAAAAATATGATTAGAAAGTTTCTACCTGCGCTCATTATATATATATATATATATATATATATATATATATATATACTGAACAGCAAAAGAAACGCAAGTTACAATAAGAATAGGAATGGTACTTATTTTTAGATAGCATTGTACAAAACTGATGCAAACTAATAAAAAATGTATTGAAGCCAAACGTTTTTTAACTTCAAGGAATGTTAATAGGCATCAGTCATAAATGATAACAAGGGCAGATAACCCAGACAGAGTAATCAGTAATCAATATCGTGTAGGTCTACTATTTGTATTCACAACTGCGATACACCTTCTGTACATAGAATGGATCAGACGGTTGATAAAAGCCATGGGGATAAGTGGAAAGGTCTGAAGTATGATTGTCTGAAGCTGAGCTGCATTTATTGGTCTTGGACGATTTTGATCAATTCTTTTCAGCTCGTCCCATAAATGTTAAATTAGATTTAAATCGGCACTAAGGGCTGGCCAATGCAAAATTCTGATGTTTTGCTGCTGTAAGAAGTGAACCGTAGCCTGAGCTGTGTGTGGTCTGGCGTTAACATGCTGGAACGTGTATTGTAGATGACGAATAAACAAAGGCACCATTTGGGTTCTGAGGGCCTGATCAATGTAACGCTGAGCTGTAATACCATAACCCCTTCCCGGGCCAATATTCTAAAACTGGGCCAAGTCTTTGATTCAGGCCAATTGCAGCCCATATCATAACACTTGGACCACCCCATGGATATCTATTCATCACACACTGATCATCATAACGATGTCCACGTCTGTGCCATATTCAAACTCTGCCATCAGCATGAGATATGCAAACCCGAGTTTCATCTGTAAAATCTCATGTCTCCACTGCTGATAACGCCAATTCCGGTGAACTGTGGCCCACTGTAAACGGTTCTGTCGGTGCTGAGAGTGTTTATACGGAGTCTACGTCTAACCATCTCACCACTGATGGGTCGGTTGTGGACTCTTAATTGTCAGTCGAGCTGTTTTAGTGGCTATCAGGAATGGATCTGTTCTGCCGTTGGGTGATGTCACAAGGACGGCCATTTCGTGGAATGTCAGCAGTATTGTTGGTGGTGACAACACGATCTTGCAGACGATAAATTGTTGTTATGTGAACGTTAAAAGCATTGGCAACATTACTAACGCTTTCACCTGCTTGTAGGCGTCCGATTGTTATGAGGTAAGTCTTGGCATATTCGTACGACATAAACATTGGTGAAGAAATTTAAAAACATTGAGTATTTTTATACTCTATTCTGTCATGAACAAAGCATGCTTTTTGATTTTCACGAAGATCTCTTACTTGACAATACCATGATATTTTCCTATGGTATGTTTTGATGACATGCTCCAACCGTAAATGCGAACAAAACAAAAACGAAAACTGGACAAATCTAACTTTTCAATTAATGTTTAGCCTTTTAAAAAAACAATTGCGTTTCTTTTGTTTGAGTATATATAGAAATTAAACATCGTTTTCCAATTAAACCTTATTTACAGCACCTGTTCTTGTAGGGTCAATGTATGGATGTATCACAAAGCAATCAGTTTCGGTGGCTGCACGCCGTGGCTTTGACGTGTAGGTTCCGTGGAGCAGCCAATCAGATGTCTTTGAATCGATATCCCACATGAATATATATACGTGTCATATATGTACGTGGCATATGTGTACGTGTGAGACTGGATGACACAAAACCCTCGCATGGCGGCCTGTAATTGTTCACAAGCCAAGGTACCATTCCGTATAGCATATTGCATTTCGAATTTTAATGAATTGTTCATTGGCTAGCGAAGATGTCTCTAACTGGCATGTAACAGATGGTTTTTCACTGACGTTTTTAGCTAAACGTGTGACCTGCTTCGTTACATAGCGACGGTGACGGATCCAACAAATACTTTGTAGTGGGGATGACTAATGGAAAAATGTTAGGGCAAAAGGACGACTCGTCAAAAGGGAAATCCAATTAAAAAAAAAAAAAAAAAAAAAAAAAA